>JAWPHD010006954.1:0-136469 GCA_037043455.1 Cyrtodaria siliqua | reverse complement strand
CGGCCGGGACGCGACTTTTTTCCTTCAGCCTGTTCATTCGTTTCGTCTCCCAACACAGTTTTTTGTGCTTGTCTTCCGTATCGACCGTATAAGGAGAATAAAAAACTGTTTGTAACCCAAGATTATGAACTGGGGGATTAAGAATGATTAATATCAAACAATTCATATATTCATTGAAACTAACATGGATTAGAAGATTCCTAGTTGGAGATAAAAAATGTATACAAATCCATGAAACATATGTATCCATTTACGACTACCGACCGGTAAGATGATTTATTTCTGGGTAATGATTATGTAAAAAATAAATTGCAAAATTATGCAATCCCTTTTGGAAGGATGTATACACAAGTCTGGATACTCTATTAAATGTTAAACCACTGTCATGGAAACAATTTCTAACACAGCCATTATGGTACAACCATAACATTAAGATCAGAAGATCAAGTGTATTTTATAAGAGATGGTATATGACAAAGGTATTATATTTATTAATGATCTATGGATAACAATGGTAATCTGCTTTCTTTAAGACTATTTATAGAAAAGTTTAGCATACTTTCAATTTTATAGAATATGAAGGTATGACTGCGGCAATTAGGGAGTACCTTCAAAATCTGAATTTTGCACATCTGGCCATCAACCTAGAAAACCCTGTTTGCCCATTAGCAGTTTCTCTCATAACTGGAACAAAAAAGGGCTGTCGCCCTATTTATGAAGTTTTAAATCAATCAGGTGTGCAGCCAACATCTATTGCAAAATGGGGTCAGTACGGTTTAAATATAGACAGAGATTGGAATAAACTATTTAAAATACCTTTCATTTGCACAAAAGATACAAAGTTACAATGGTTTCAAGTAAAAATGAATCACAGAATTACTGCCACAAACCTCCTTCTGACAAAAATGAAAATAAACAAGAGGTCAATGACCTTGAAGCTCTACTGATTGATTTTGATTTCAGGAAGTAGTCGCTACAGACTTGTTTTTTTGAAAATTATTTTTAACCGTGGCGGCCATCTTGAATTTCCGGCCGACCTGAAATTTTGCTAGATCAATAAGACATTAAGAGCAACATTCCTGTGAAGTTTCATGAAAGTCCGTCAGTAGTTTCAGAGAAGTAGTCGCTACATGTTTTCATTATATAACTCTATGTAAACAAAAATGGCCGCTGGCAGCCATGTTTAACGTCAAATCAAACGATTTTCGACAAGGACCAACATCATGTCATACTGATCATTTAGAAAAAGTCCCATATCAATATCTCTTATTGTTTTGAAGAAGTAGTCACTACAAACTTATTTATTTTAAATCTATTTTTAGCTGTGGCGGCATCTTGAATTTCCGGCCGACCTGAAATTTTTCTAGGATCAACTATACATCAAGAGCAACATTCCTGTGAAGTTTCATGAACATCCGTCAAGTAGTTTCAGAGAAGAAGTCGCTACAAGTTTTTACTATATAACTCTATGTAACCAAAGATGGCCACTGCCAGCCATGTTTAACGTCGAATCAAAATAATTTTCCACAAGGATCTACATCATGTCATGCTGATCATTTTTAGAAAAAGTCCCATATCAATATCACTTATAGTTTTCAAGAAGTAGTCGCTACAAACTTATTTTTTTAAAATCTATTTTTAGCTGTGACGCCATCTTGAATTTCCGGCCGACCTGAAATTTTTCTAGGATCAATTAGACATCAAGAGCAACATTCCTGTAAAGTTTCATGACAATCCGTTGAGTAGTTTCAGAGGAGTAGTCGCTACAAGTTTTTACTATATAACTCTATGTAAACAAAGATGGCCGCTGGCAGCCACGTTAACGTCGAATCAAAACGATTTTTGATAAGGACCAACATCATGTCATGCTGATCATTTTAGAAAAAGTCCCATATCAATATCACTTATAGTTTTCAAGAAGTAGTCGCTACAAACTTGTATTTTGAAAATTTATTTTTAGCCGTGGCGGCCATCTTGAATTTCCGGCCGACCTGAAATTTTGCTAGGATCATTTAGACATCAAGAGCAACATTCCTGTGAAGTTTCATGAAAATCCGTCAAGTAGTTTCAGAGGAGTAGTCGCTACAAGTTTTCATTATATAACTCTATGTAAACAAAGATGGCCGCTGGCAGCCATGTTTAACGTCAAATCAAAACGATTTTCGACAAGGATCAACATCATGTCATGCTGATCATTTTAGAAAAAGTCCCATATCAATATCACTTATAGTTTCCAAGAAGTAGTCGCTACAAACTTGAATTTAAAAATCTATTTTTAGCTTTGGCGGCCATCTTGGATTTCACATCAACATAAATTTTTGCTAGGATCAACTAGACTTCATGGGCAACATTTCTGTAAAGTTTTATGAATATCCATCCAGTAGTTTCAGAGGAGTAGTCGCTACAAATAAAAGTTAACGGACAGACGGACGGACGGACGGACGACGGACGCCGCACCACGGCATAAGCTCTGCTGATCTCTGATCAGTAGAGCTAAAAATGACAATTCATGTAGTTTTTGCACTGATACTTCAGAAACCATTACTCATTATTTTGGAGAATGCAGATATTCAAAAACATTTTGGGATTATTTCAAGTTTACTTGCACAGAAAGAATATACAAATTCAACCGGAATGGACTATGAAAATTATTATTTTTGGTTCCATTCAATATGACATTGTTTTAAATAAATTACTTCTACATGCAAAATACTTCATATATAAGTGCAAGTTAGATGGGAGATTTGCCATTCTTTGAACATTTTAAACCACAAATTAAATACCTATATCATACTGAAAAAATAAACGCTATTAAAAATAATCAATTGGAAAAATTTGAAAAGCCCTGGTTGGCATATAAAACCCTTTTACACTAATCAGATCCTTTTTCGCTAATGTTACTCTGTGCTTTTAGTAAATAACAACGGTCAATATATTGTTGCACTACGTTTCCCACTGTTCCCATTGAGTAATGAAGAGTCAAGTCACATCTCCATAGAAATATCTTGTCCTTTTTTTTATATATATACCACAACTTTTTTTCCAAGAATATAAAAGGAAAACTCAGTGGAGATATTACATATTAGGTCTGGTATAAAGTCACATGTATGTCTCATTGTTCTAATATTTGTGAGTGTCTATGTAACATAACTTTTTTTCAATATAAATATATGTAAATCATCCACTGGGTTTTTTGAAAAGAAAAAGTTTGTTTGCGATTTTAGAAGGAATGCAAAAAATAATAAATAAGTAAAGTTTATTATTTGAAGATTGTGAATTTAAATGTCTTCCAATTTTTAAAGGGATACATGCCAATCATGACATATTATCCACTGAAGATATTTTGAAATACAGTCGAACCTCGATAGCTCGAAGTCAGCGGGACCATAGGGATATGTCTGAGCTATCGGTGGCTTCGAGGCATCGAGGTAACGGTAAAAACCAAAATATCTATCCGAATTTGTTTACCACCGGAAATAGTGTTACTTGTGTACGTGATGTATCGTTCTCAGTATGTGTTTTATGTTCATGCATGTTTGTTTAAACCTCATAACGGATCTATTTCATGTAATTATTACACTGAAAATACAAGAAAAACTGCAATAATGTGTTTGTTTTATCATTTATTTAAAGAAATATCACACTTATAGATTTTACAATACATTCCGGAAGTCCGAATAATAAGAACAAGGTAAGACTGGTTTCCGTACATTATTTAATTAGAAAATCAACCGTGTTTAATTTATCGTAATTAACAGTAAACGAAGTTCACTAAACAAGTTGTATCTGTCTATTATCGCTTTTCAATCATAAATGTTCAACCTTTAACAATCAACTTTATCTGTTTTCGCACTATGATCGAACATGCTACAAACAAATACAAACGCGTCGATTACAATTAATATGGCCGACGTCGCATGGCAACGGATCATCACCTTCGATTAAGCGAGGTTTAAATTCACACAAAAATGGATCTTCGGACCGTAAAAAGTATTCGAGCGAGCCGGGGTATTCGAGAAATAATATTCGAATAATCGAGGTTAAATTACATTGAATTATATCTAGGAGTTGTGTCGGGACCGGAAAATGTGTTCGAATTACCGATGGTATTCGAATCACCGGTGTTCGAGCTATCGAGGTTCGACTGTATATACATATTGCAATGCCTCCCTTTAACAAATTTGGCCAATATTCATGTTTGCAATCATTCTGAAATCGTAAAGAAAGAAAAAACCTCCCCATTTGTTTTTGTCTATATTAAGATATGCTTTAGTCTAGCTTCTGTAAATATTTGTTGTATTATATTTAAATACATATTTGACGCATATTTTATCATATAACTGTACGGTTTGCTGAGGGTTGGCCAACCCCGACCCTCACAAACCTATGACGGGGTGAATAAATGGATCACCATTAATTTGGTGATTGAAATTAAAAAAAAAAAAAAAAAAATGTGTACTGTGATATTAATAATTTAGTTCTCTCTTCAGTTTAACAAGAGAACATGAAGAACGAGGAAAAAAAAAAAATAGCATTTTTAACTAAATCAAGAGCCATAACTCCTCTGTTACTGGTCCGACTGGTCCAACATTGAGCTAAAAAAAAAAAAAGAAAAAAAAAAGATATAATTGAAAAAAAAACAAGAGGTCAATGACCTTGAAGCTCTACTGATTGATTTTGATTTTAGGAAGTAGTCGCTACAGACTTGTTTTTTGAAAAATTATTTTTAGCCGTGGCGGCCATCTTGAATTTCCGGCCGACCTGAAATTTTGATAGGATCAATTAGACATCAAGAGCAACATTCCTGTGAAGTGTCATGAAAATCCGTCAAGTAGTTTCAGAGGAGTAGTCGCTACAAGTTTTCATTATATAACTCTGTGTAAACAAAGATGGCCACTGGCAGCCATGTTTAACGTCGAATCAAAATAATGTTTGACTCTGATAACCATCATATCATGCTGATCATTTTACGAAGAGTCCCATATCAATATCACTTATAGTTTTCAAGACGTAGTCGCTACAAACTTCTTTCTTAAAAATCTATTTTTAGCTGTGGCGGCCATCTTGAATTTCTGGCCGATCTGAAATTTTGCTAGGATCAATTAGACATTAACAGCAACATTCCTGTAAAGTTTCATGAAAATCCGCCAAGTAGTTTCAAAGGAGTAGTCGCTACAAAAAAAAGTTTACGGATAGAAGGACAGACGGACGGACGGACGGACGGACGGACGGACAGACGGGTGGACGACGGACGACGGACGACGCACCATGGCATAAGCTCTGCTGATCTCTGATCAGTCGAGCTAAAAATGAAAAAATAAAAATAATTAAAAAAAATAAAATAAAACAAGAGGTCAATGACCTTGAAGCTCTACTGATTGATTTTGATTTCAGGAAGTAGTCGCTACAAACTTGTTTTTTGAAAATTTATTTTTAGCCGTGGCGGCCATCTTGAATTTCCGGCCGACCTAAAATTTTGCTAGGATCAATTACACATCAAGAGCAACATTCCTGTGAAGTTTTAAATCAAGTAGTTTCAGAGGAGTAGTCGCTACAAGTTTTTATTATATAACTCTATGTAAACAAAGATGGCCGCTAACAGCCATGTTTAACGTCGAATCAAAACGATTGTTGACAAGGACCAACATCATGTCATGCTGATCATTTTAGAAAAAGTCCCATATCAATATCACTTATAGTTTTCAAGAAGTAGTCGCTACAAACTTGTATTTTGAAAATCTATTTTTAGCCATGGTGGCCATCTTGAATTTCCGGCCGACCTGAAATTTTGCTAGGATCAATAAGACATCAAGAGCAACATTTGTGTGAAGTTTCATGAAAATCCGTCAAGTAGTTTCAGAGATATAATCGCTACAAGTATTCATTATATAACTCTATGTAAACAAAGATGGCCGCTGGCAGCAATGTTTAAGTTGAATCAAAATAATGTTCGAATCGGATAACCATCATGCCATGCTGATCATTTTAGAAAAAGTCCCATATCAATATCACTTATAGTTTTCAAGAAGTAGTCGCTACAAACTTATTTTTTTTAAATCTATTTTTAGCTGTGGTGGCCATCTTGAATTTCCGGCCGATCTGAAATTTTGCTAGGATCAATTAGACATTAAGAGCAACATTCCTGTAAAGATTCATGAAAATCCGCCAAGTAGTTTCAGAGGAGTAGTAGTAGTCGCTACAAACTTGGTATTTTGAAAATCTATTTTTAGCCATGGCAGCCATCTTGAATTTCCGGGCGACCTGAAATTTTGCTAGGATCAATTAGACATCAAGAGCAACATTCCTGTGAAGTTACATGAAAATCCGTCAAGTAGTTTCAGAGGAGTAGTCGCTACAAGTTTTCATCATATAACTCTATGTAAACAAAGATGGCCACTGGCAGCAATGTTTAACGTCGAATCAAAATAATGTTTGACTCTGATAAACATCATGTCATGCTGATCATTTTACAAAAAGTCCAATATCAATATCACTTATAGTTTTCAAGTAGTAGTCGCTACAAACTTGTATTTTGAAAATCTATTTTTAGCCATGGCAGCCATCTTGAATTTCCGGGCGACCTGAAATTTTGCTAGGATCAATTAGACATCAAGAGCAACATTCCTGTGAAGTTACATGAAAATCCGTCAAGTAGTTTCAGAGGAGTAGTCGCTACAAGTTTTCATCATATAACTCTATGTAAACAAAGATGGCCACTGGCAGCAATGTTTAACGTCGAATCAAAATAATGTTTGACTCTGATAACCATCATGTCATGCTGATCATTTTACAAAAAGTCCCATATCAATATCACTTTTAGTTTTCAAGACGTAGTCGCTACAAACTTCTTTTTAAAAATCTATTTTTAGCTGTGGCGGCCATCTTGAATTTCTGGCCGATCTGAAATTTTGCTAGGATCAATAAGACATTAAGAGCAACATTCCTGTAAAGTTTCATGAAAATCTGTCAAGTAGTTTCAAAGGAGTAGTCGCTAAAAGTTTTTACTATATAACTGTATGTAAACAAAGATGGCTGCTGGCAGCCATGTTTAATGTTGAATCAAAACGATTTTTGACAATGACCAACATCATGTCATGCTGATCATTTTACAAAAAGTCCCATATCAATATCACTTATAGTTTTCATGAAGTAGTCGCTACAAACTTGTTTTTTAAAAACCTATTTTTAGATCTGGCGGCTATCTTGGATTTTACATCAACATGAATTTTTGCTAGGATCAACTAGACTTCATGGGCAACATTTCTGTAAAGTTTCAAGAAAATCCATTCAGTAGTTTCAGAGGAGTAGTCGCTACAAAAAAAAGTTTACGGACAGACGGACAAACAGACGTACAGACGACGGACACCGCACCACGGCATAAGCTCGGCTGATCTCTGATCAGTAGAGCAAAAAATCGAGTTTTGAGTGGGGTTGTGGGAGAGGCGGGGGGTGGGGAGGGCAACATATATGTGTAAGAAGCTATGTAAGAATTGACCAAAACAACACAGAAATATGGTAAAACAAAATAAAAATATTTCCAGTGGGGGAAGTGTGTGTGTGTGGGGGGGGGGGGGGGGGGGGGGGGGGGGGGTGGATAGGCAGGGAATGGGGGGAGTGGGGCAACATATATGTGTAAGAAGCTATGTGTAAGAATTTACCAAAACAACACAGATATATGTAAAAAACAATAAACATTAAATAAAAATATTCCATTTTTGAGCGTGAGGGTGGGGATGGGGTGGGGAGGGGGAGGTGAGGTGGGGGCAACATAGCTATGTGTAAGAATTGACTAAACAAAACAAAAATATGTAAAAAAAAAAAGCAGTTTCATGTGTGTGTGTGTGTGTGTGTGTGTGGGTGTGGGTGTGGGTGTGTGTGTGTGGGGGGGGGAAACAACAGAGTTTCAAGTGGGGGCAAGGGTGGGGGAAGCGGGCAACATATATGTGTAAGAATCGACCAAAACAACACAGAAATACGTAAAAAATAAATAAAATAGTTTCAAGGTGGGGGGGGGGGGGGGGGGGGGGGGGGCAACTAAAACAACACAGAAATATGTAAAATATCAAACAAAAAAAACAACAGAGTTTCAAGTGGGGGCAAGGGTGGGGGAAGCGGGCAACATATATGTGTAAGAATCGACCAAAACAACACAGAAATACGTAAAAAAAAAAAAAGTGTTGAGGGGTGGGGGGAGGGGAGTGGGGGCTGGTGGGGAGGAGTGAGCCCATGCCCCAATATGAGTGAAGTATGAATAAGATGCATAATGCTATAAGAAATCCCAAACCAAATTTATAGATATATACATGCTTACATGCAAACCTAGATCTGCCTTTATTGCACATTTTATGGGCCATCACTATTTGGGTTCCATGGGAGCCCACAAATTGCAGAAGACAAAATTAATTACCCAACCCTTTACAACATACTATAAGGAAACCAATTCCAAAATTTAGTTCAGCTAGGACAAGAAATGCAAGAGATATAGACTTGTAAACACAGCTTACACGCAAAATTTGATGTGAAACAGACACATTTTAAGGGCTATCAGAATTTGGGTTCCATGGGAGCCAAGGGGTTACAGGAACCAAAATTACTTAAGCAGCCCTTAAGATAATGCTATAAGGAAGCTAATGGCCAAATATAATTGTGCTAGGGTAAGAATTGTAAGAGATATAGACTTGTAAACACAGCTTACACGCAAAATTTGATGTGAAATGGGACACATTTTACGGGCTATCATAATTTGGGTTCCACGGGAGCCCATGGGTTACAGGAACCAAAATTGCTTATGCAGCCCTTAAGAAAATGCTATAAGGAAGCCCATGGCCAAATTTGGTTGTGCTAGGATAAGAAATGTAAGAGATATAGACTTGTAAACACAGCCTACACGCAAACCTTGATGTGGGACGCCGCCGTGATTACATAAGCTCTCTTATTCTTCGAATAGTCGAGCTAAAAAATTAAACAAAAAAAATACTGAAGATAAAAAAAAAGGCAAAACATCTGGTAAAGTTTGGATCAGATGAAAAATGCAAGCCCTATTGTATTAACGAGGCAAAAATAGCATTTTTAACTAAATCAAGGGCCATAACTCCGCTATTACTGGTCCGACCTGGCTGGTTTTCGAACTTGTGCGAGCTTTCATTGATATCAACAATCTGTTAAAGGTTGGTACAGATCGGATGAAAAATGAAGGCCCTTGGCCAGTAGAGCTAACAATCATCAGCTCCAAAAAGTAGGTCAAGGTCATAGATGATATCCATGCATCCAAAAAGATGCACTACCCAAGACACAACTTAGTTAAAATAGAATATGTTTTTTTCCAAAGATTAAGCTATAAATTAGGTTTAAAACATCTAGTGCATACTTTTATAGTTCATGAGAAAGTGATGTAAATGTAACAATTAAAGTTATCTGCCCTTTGCTTGGATGGTGAAGGTCACATTCACATTTGTTTGTCACGTTTTGCAATGTACCACTCAAGATACAACTATAAGCAAATTTTGAAAGGTCTTAGTGCATACAGTTTGTGAAAAAGTGACCTAAACGCCAAAGTTGAAGGTAGAAATTATAAGGTTATCTGCCCTTTGCTTGGACGGTCAAGGTCACATCCACATTTGCTTTGTCACATTGCGATGTACCACTCAAGATACAACTATAAGCAAAGTTTTAAAGGTCTAGTGCATACAGTTTGTGAAAAAGTGACCTAAACGCAAAAGTTGAACCTAAACATTATTAAGTTATCTGCCCTTTGCTTGGAGGATCAAAGTCACTTCCACATTTTCTTTGTCACGTTCCGATGTACCACCCAAGATACAACTATAAGCAAAGTTTGAAAGGTCTAGTGCATACAGTTTGTGAGAAAATGACCTAAACGCCAAACTTGAATGTTGATGCTGCCGGAAAAGCAACACCTATGTCTCTTTTTTTCTTCGAAAAGGCGAGACAAAAATAGATGAAAACAAATAACAGAATAGGCATTAGGCCATAATAAATTAATTGCTAGATTATCATCCCCGCCCGTCCCCCATTTTTTTATGCTGCCCCGGCAATTTTTATTTCTTCCAAAAAAAAAACACACTTTTATAGCGTTTTTTTTCAAACTAATTGAGAACCGCATTTTAAACCTGTCCTCTGAAACACGGAAATGTAATAACCGGTGTTGAGGTACAAAATTTCTTCACAAAACGACGCGAAATTGGCAAATTAAATGGGATTAAAATGGTGTTCGTTATCATTAAAGCGGTAAACGGTCTTGCAATTTTGAAAAACTCAGATCAGGTTTAGTAAATGTAATATTGCGGAGGATATAACATTGTTACTAGCCGTTTATAACGATTTACCCAATGCATTGATCAAACACTTAAACAAGAGGTCAATGACCTTGAAGCTCTTCTGATAGCTTTTGATAGCTAGATCAGCATTCCTGTGAAATTTCATGAAAAATCATTTCAACAAGTGTGAACTGTATGTCAAGTGTAATTATAACGATCAATGAAAACTTTTGAAGGGAAAGCCACAGAAAGTTCATTATGGAATGGAAAATTTGAAAGTCAACAAAGAGCCACAAGGAAATCAACAATGTATGATGTATCATGCAGAGGGACATAAGGTCATCAGTTCCTATGCGTATATGAAGTTTGGGAACATTCCATTCGAAACAACTTTGAGAAATGTAAGTAATAAAATTGTGTTACGGGTTATTATACAATATTCTAAGTCAAACAAAGGGCAGTATTAAATCAACAATATGTTATGAAAAGGAACATAAGGTCATCAGTTGTTAAGTGTATATGAAGTTTGGAAACTGTTTGAGAAATACAAATAATAACAGGAGCTGTCGGATGACAGTACACTTGACTTTTCGAGGCCTTGTCTATTTATAATTGGGCAACTAAGTTGAAAAGGGGCATAATTCTGTAAAACTGTTTGTACGAATTCCTCTTATGATAGTGAATACATGTATAAAGTTTCTGTCGAGCAGTTTCTGAGATATGAGCTTACCGAAAAAGGTTAACCAAGAAACTGACTATTGGGATGTGACTGGACGCAACATTACGGATAGCATGATTCCTATGCCCCCAATTCACTTTGTGCAGCGGGCTTATAAAAAAATGTTTAAACACAAGTGTTACTTTATAAGTTGTACACCTCTTGTAGTTTCAAAAACCCTTTCTCCATGAGTAATATGCTTTTATATTATTTCATATTATACTTACATTTACAGTTGGAACACAACAGCAGCAGTACGCTATAATATGTTTTCATGGCTGGTTCATCAAAGAACTTCAACATGTTAAACAATAAAACATGCCATTCCCTGAAAAAAGATCATTATTACAAGCATTGAGAAGATAACATTGTCAGTCACCATTTGAACAAATCAGGTAGAGGACCATCAGCTTATGGTAAATGCAAAACATCAAATCTTTGGCTCTTGTAATTTCAGAAAAGATGATTTTTAAGTTGTTCCCTATATAAGTCTATAATGTAAAGGATGTGACCTCTGGGGCAGTAAATCGAGGGCCATAACTCTTGTGTTACTGGTCCGATTTGGCTGGTTTTTGAAAAACTCGTCTAAGCTTTCATTGATATACAAGAAAATCGGAAGAACCGATGGATGCTCCCCGAAATGTATCAACTTATCATATCACCAAGCAGTTTTCAATTTGCAGTTACATTAGTAGTTTTTGACTTATGCTTCGGTCAAGAATTACAAGTATAAAATTCAAAGGGCAATAACTCTAATATCAATGAAGATTGGTTGTAGAACTCTGCACTTTCTCTCAGCAGTCCCATCAGTAGTTTGAAGTTATGCTCCGGACAAAAAATCTAATTTTTTTTAAACTAAGTCTAATTTGAATGATGATAGAGTTACGGTTCTTGCACTCTGCACTTTCTCTCATTGCCCTTTATCATTGTGCGAAATTGCATTGCAGTATCATCATTAGTTTTGAAGTTATGCTCCAGACAAAAATTCTAAATATAACATTATAAAGGGCAATAACTCAAATTTGAATAAGACAGAGTTTCAGTTCTTGCACTTTGCACTTATTTTTATTGTCCTCTATCATTGGGTGAAGTTTCATTGCAGTCCCATCAATAGTTTTGAAGTTATGCTCCGGACAAGAATTCTATGTATACAATTACAAAGGGCAATAACTCAAATTTGAATAGAGTTATGGTTCTTGCACTCTGCATTTCTCTAAGTATATAATTACAAAGAGCAATAACTCTAATTTGAATGATGACAGAGTTACGATTCTTACACTCTGCACTTCCTCTCATTGCCCTCTATCATTGTGTTAAGTTTCATTGCAGTACCATCACTTGTTTTGAAGTTATGCTCCGGACAAAAATTCTAAGTATAAAATTACAAAGGGCAATAAGGCTAAATGAAATTATACCTGAGTTTACTGTAACCCGACCGACCCTCTGAAAACACCCTCGACTCCTTTTTATTTCATTGGAAAAAAAAAAAAGAAAACATTTTTTAAAAAAATGTTGAAAAATAATAATGTCCACGCGATCACGGTGCAATTTTCAATTTCGCGGTGCGGTTTTGACAGCTGTTTTGGCTGTACAGTTTCGAAAATGTCAGCACATGGAAGCGCACTCTCCATAAAGAATCGATTGTTGAATTGTTTGACAAGTACCACAGACAGGTCGTTAAATGCCTAGAGTTCCAGGCCACCTGCCGTAAGTTTGTTTCTAAACAAGAGGTCAATGACCTTGAAGCTCTACTGATTGATTTTGTTTTCAGGAAGAAGTCGCTACAAACTTGTTTTTTGAAAATCTATTTTTAGCAGTGGCGGCCATCTTGAATTTCCGGCCGACCTGAAATTTTGCTAGGATCAATTAGACATCAAGAGCAACATTCCTGTGAAGTTTCATGAAAATCCGTCAAGTAGTTTCAGAGGAGTAGTCGCTACAAGTTTTCAATATATAACTCTATGTAAACAAAGATGGCCACTGGCAGCCATGTTTAACGTCGAATTAAAATAATGTTCGACTCGGATAACCATCATGTCATGCTGATCATTTTAGAAAAAGTCCCATATCAATATCTCTTATAGTTTTCAAGAAGTAGTCGCTACAAACTTATTTTTTAAAAATCTATTTTTAGCCGTGGCGGCCATCTTGAATTTCCGGGCGACCTGAAATTGTGTTAGGATCAATTAGACATCAAGAGCAACATTCCTGTGAAGTTTCATGAAAATCTGTCAAGTAGTTTCAGAGGAGTAGTCGCTACAAGTTTTCATTATATAACTCTATGTAAACAAAGATGGCCACTGGCAGCCATGTTTAACGTCGAATCAAAATGATTTTCGACAAGGACCAACATCATGTCATCCTGATCATTTTAGAAAAAGTCCCATATCAATATCTCATATAGTTTTCAAGAAGTAGTCGCTACAAACTTATTTTTTAAAAATCTATTTTTAGCCGTGGCAGCCATCTTGAATTTCCGGCCGATCTGAAATTTTGCTTGGATCAATTAGACATCAAGAGCAACATTCCTGTGAAGTTTCATGAAAATCCGTCAAGTAGTTTCAGAGGAGTAGTCGCTACAAGTTTTCATTATATAACTCATATAAACAAAGATGGCCGCTGGCAGCCATGTTTAACGTCAAATCAAAACGATTTTCGACAAGGACCAACATCATGTCATGCTGATCATTTTAGAAAAAGTCCCATAGCAATAGCCCTTAGAGTTTTCAAGAAGTAGTCGCTACAAACTTGTTTTTTAAAAACCTATTTTTAGATTTGGCGGCCATCTTGGATTTCACATCTACATGAATATTTGCTAGGATCAACTAGACTTCATGGGCAACATTTCTGTAAAGTTTCATGAAAATCCATTCAGTAGTTTCAGAGGAGTAGTCGCTACAAAAAAAAAGTTAACGGACGGACAGACGGACAGACAGACGGACGGACGGACGGACGGACGACGGACACCGCACCACGGCATAAGCTCTGCTGATCTCTGATCAGTAGAGCTAAAAAGTAATATTAATGTGCATATGTTAACTTGCTTCTCAGCACTAAGCATTGACATCGACTATTGCCTTATAACTTCTTGAAAGAAGTATGCCGTTCCATAATAATTTTTTGAACTCAACCTCGTAATAACATGAGAAATTTATAAATATTTATTACTTTCTGATGTTAGAGAAGTACTATACATGTAAGTCAACACTTTTACAAAACTATTCAAATGGTCAATTAACATTTGACATTATAACTTTGAATATTTATTCAGCTGTCTGGGAGGCAAGAACTGCTCTTGGTTTAGTCAACCACAGAATTTGTGGGTCCCCCATCCTTCCTGACGGTCATATATTCAGGAAAAGCATGGAAGTCAAGTCACTCATAAGAGATCACACTGTATGGAGCTGGACTGATCCCAGCCGACTCATGAACTCATTACTGTTGGAGCTGACCCTCTTTCAGCCTTGCGGAAAACATTTAAAACTGTTTTACCCCATTGTAATAATTGCAAATGTTTGGGAAACTTCGCCAAAAAATAAAATAAAAAAATAAAATAAAATACCTACCTACCTACCCTATTTTTTTCAGCAATGTTACAGTAAACACAGGTATAATTTTATTTTGCCTAACTCAAATTTGAATAACACAGAGTTATGGTTATTGCACTCTGCATTTCCACTCATTGCCCTCGATCATTGTGTGAAGTTTCATTCCAATCTCATCAGTAGTTTTGAAGTTATGCTCCGGACAAAAGTGGGACGGACAGACAGACGGACGAAGTGGCTACTATATGCTCCCCCAAAAATTTCGTGGGAGCATATAAAACACTGATAAAGTTTGGTAAAGATCAAATACAAAATGAAGATGCTAAAATGTTCACAAGGCTAAATAAGGCATTTTTCCATAATTCAAGTGGTCATATTAAGTCTGGTGTTACTGATCCCATCTGGCCGGTTTTTAAATTTATTCGAGCTTCCATTGATATTAACAATCTGTGCTAGTTTGGTGAAGAACAAATAATTAATGAAGGTGCTAGAGTGTTCACAAGGCAGAATATGGCATTTTTCAGCAAATCAAGGAAAACTCCGGTAATCCAATCTGGCTGGTTTTTGAACTTGTCCGAGCTTTCATCGATATAAAGAACCTGGCAAAATTAATAATGAACGCCCTATGTGTTCACAAGGTGCAAAAGGCGAAAGCTGACCTTCAGCCAGTAGAGCTAGAAATGTTAAAACTTATTTTCTTGTCAATGTTACATACACAAATGTGAAGCCAATTTCATTCGTGTTGAAAATAAGATCAGTGCCCCAGATAAGCAGCGTATCTGCTTATTTTACGCAAATAAAATTGTCAAATATGCAATTATTTTTCTGGACATGCATACTGGATATGCAAGCTATTTTCCTTTCAATCGAAACTTTTTATTTCCAAGAGTACAAGTCTCACATGTAAACATCCGGTTGAACAAATTAATGTAATGTCTCATCATGTATTATCGGTAAAATCAACCGGTTAAAACTCGCACTGAGCTGTATAAATTGTAGCCTCAGTCACCCGGCCCGCTTCTGATTTTTTCATTACGCTAGACACTACGCGAATCCAGAACCATAGTGAGGGCCTGGGGAAAAACGGACGTTTGAAATCGCCCCAAACTTTTTGGGCCATTTTGACAAGATTTTGAGAGATCTGTTCTATGAGAATTTCAAAAAACCTATTTTCAAGTTAATTTACTATTAATTACTTACTTTTAACTTATAAATGAGAAGCAGCAAGTGATGTCAAAGGGTATAAATTGTGCATCAACAATTGGCGCTGTACTTTTATCTACAACATGACTTCAACATGATCAAAGTAGAAACAGATGTCTCTCCTACTGGGGAAAGGGCCATAAATCTGCCGAAAATCATTCAACTGGAACACGACGATGATATTCGCAACTAGGCTTGTCAATGATAATCCCTAACAAGTTTAGTTGATATCCGGTCAGGGGATTAGGAGAATTAGTCGGGACAAAGTTTGTGTAATAAAACCTTTAAACTATGACAAAAATCATTCAACTGGAACATGACCATGATATACGCAACCAAGTTTCGTTAAAAGCCAACCGGTGGTTGAGGAGAACTAGTCCGGCTCTTTATAGGGCTGTAACTCTGCCAATAATCATTCAACCGGAACACAGCGATGATATGCACAACTAGCCCTGGAACTGATCATCCCTAAAAGGTTTCGTTAAAATCCGGCGAAGGATTCAGAGAACTACCCGTCTCTAGATGTGCCATCCTCATTAAGCAGTTTCCATGCAAATACATAGAGTTCTATGGAAGTTGCAATGGAATCGGATGGAATTCCATAGATTTCCATGGAATCTTAAAAAAAATCCATTGAAATTTGAACAACGTACATTTTTCCCATGGATTTTATCTGACATCAGGAAACATTGCCATAGATTTCCATGGAAAAATGAAAAAATGCCGTGGAAAGTCGGACGCAGTCAAAAAAAAATACTGGAAAATAGCATGAAATATAACAAACTTTTTTGGGGGTGGAAATCAATGGAAAATGTGGAAATTTCTCGATAAAACATTAGTGTGGACTTAAAAAAATTACTGGAAAATAAAACTTCCACACATCCATATGAATCAAAATATTTAAACACTAAATATTTATAAATTATACTATAAGAATTAAGGCCGCAAATAAAATTATATTGATATAAAACTTATTTGATTGTTGCTGTTTATGACATTACAATTGATAATAGAAAGATTAAATATTTAGTGAGATGCAGATATTTAAATTAAATATTTAGTAGATTTTCAGAAATAAATTCTATTTGACTTGTAACAAAGGTGTACTGACAATGACTGATCTAATATCGCTATTGAATGACATATTTGGAGGTGGGTGACATTACAGTCGTTAATTACCTTTTATTTATTATTAATTATTAAATATAAAGTAATTTAAAACAAATTAATATTGCAAGGTGTGTGACATGATAGTCGCAAAACATCCTTCAAACCAAAATCAGACATGAAACATCATATAATTATATACAATGTTCAAAGACAGTCTGGACCCAAAGATACACATGATGGTAAGTTGCACATGGAAAAGACTTGATTGTTATTAGGTAATTGCATCCAGTTTAAATGTGTTTAATTGAAATTTTAGATCCAGACAGTATTTTTATTTATTACATAACTTCCAGAGTACGGTACTAAACCCTCAATATATTTATCATATTGCACTAGTGTAATAAATATGCAAATGTAGGCCAAATAATCGTTGTCTTTTCTGTTCAGCTAAATGTGCATTGGAATTGCCTCGTTGATTTCCGTAATGTTTAAAATATTGGATTACGGATCGACGAGGTAATTCCTTTGTTCTGTCTTACGGAGAAGACGGTGTTAAAATATGACGTCAACATACAAACATATGACTTCATCATTCGACAATGTTATATAAAGGAGCTGAGCTACAATAATAAATGTTCCAAGTATGAGTTGTTTTTTTTAATTTATATGATAAACAGAATCTCACGTTCATGTTTATCTAAAGTAATATTATTGAATTTATTCAATTAGTTGTATAAAATTATTATATAAATCTATTATGCTTAACGCAGCATCACATCATATATTTTACCCAACTTTTTTAATAAATTCAATATTAAACAGGCACTCTTGTAAGATCCTCTATTTCATATTCTTTAAAATTAAAACAAAGGCATTACTTAGCTTCGCCCGTCTTGAGGCTTTGCGTTGTTTATATTATTAATGATTGAACAAATAAAGTTATGTAGAAAATATACGTGGACGTCATGAGTTTCTTTGAAAAAATTCAAGATTGCCGTGTGTCCCTTTAAAGTCCAATTAAGGAAACTTTTTTTCCTGGGTGGGCAAGAGAAAAAATCCTGGGGGGGTGGGATTTGTTAATTTGTTCTAGTTGGTGGGGGTAAGGTAGGTATTTCCAAGGGTTTGGGGTGGGTGGGTGGGATTTCCCTTAGGAAAGAAAACTGGACGAAATCCAGTTTTTCTGCAGTTCAAACACCAGTTATCAGTCAAAAGTTCAGTTAAATTGCAGTATTCTGTAAAGAATGTTTTCAAACTGTTAGAGAACCAGTTAAAAAGCAGTTTTTCAAAAAACTGGGACATAAAAGGAAAAAAACACTAGTTTTATTCCAGTTAATTATCAGTTTTTATTTACTGGTTCCAACAGGCAGTTAAATTGTCAGTAAAACACCAGTTTTTTCTGGCCAGTTATTTTGACAATCTCTTTTCTATTTCAAGTCATTTTTTCTATAGCGTAATACCGGATTATATCGGACACCTTCGGGAATTTTCTTATATACACACCGTTAGAAAAACAATACAAGGATAAACTCGGTTGTTACCGTTGTCACGATTCCAGTCCAATGTGCTATGATATGAATACATTCCGCAAATGTATCTTAATCGAGTAAACACGTGTTTGAAGTAATAAACCATCGGCTGGGGAGTATCGGACAGTCAACAGGTTGTATCGGACATCAAAAAAGGGTTCATCAGACGTGCATTTTTCAACTAATATGAAGTCATTAAATGTGTTAATAACAAATAAACATGATTACCAGCTAAGTATTTTATTAGTAAATGAAAATTATTGCGTCAGAAATATTCAGCCTCTATGAACAAAACATGAATGGCATTTAACATGTTCTTAAAATGACCGAAATGCCTAAAGGTACATATTCAGAGCTGTAAATAAACGAGGTAAAATCAGTATTCAGCGAGGATTCGAAAATATGAACCCTTGAACGAAAAAGTAGGTGAATGTAAAGTGTACCTTCAGCTTCTTACCACAAAAGTTAGCCCTACGACGAGTAAGGAGTATCAAGCTTAAATATCTTTCTATTAACATGCACCTACTCGGAGGCCAGTTGTCTTTAAAAAATCGCAAATAAACGGATCTGATTTCAGAATTGTAAGGTCATCGATCATCATGGTTCAATACTTTATAAACAAAATTCTTATGAACAGGTGTGCTGCAAATAATGTTAGTAAGTGCATATACAAGCATTTAATGCACAATGGTAAAGTTCTTCCCTTAATACATTAAATAAACAACTAGGCATATTCTACCGTGAAATAGATATGCCATATTATTTTGAAGTACATGCCTTTTGAATAAAGTAAATTGCAACTGATTCTCTCATGATGCGGGACAGAACTACAAAATCTTACGGTCGCTAATTGTTTGTTTTTTGTGTGTGTGTGTTTTTTTGTTGTTTTTTTCTACAGCGAAACTGTTGTGTACACCAATGAATTAGTCCCAAGTTAACACATATCATTATGTGAATTACCAGAGGCCCGTGAACTCGCGGGGACAGTTTACAAAATCTTACGGTCGGTAATTGTTTTTTTTTTGTTTGTGTGTGTTTTGTTGTTGTTTTTTTCTACAGCGAAACCGTTGTGTACACCAATCAATTAGTCCCAAGTTAACACATATCATTATGTGAATTACCAGAGGCCCGTGAACTCGCAGGGACAGTTTACGAAATCTTACGGTCGGTAATTGTTGTTTTTTTGTGCGTGTGTGTGTTTTTTTGTTGTTTTTTTCTACAGCGAAACCGTTGTGTACACCAATCAATTAGTCCCAAGTTAACACATATCATTATGTGAATTACCAGAGGCCCGTGAACTGATGTAATTTAGGGTTTACTTAGAATTAAAGGATATTACATTTTACTTATTTTAGAAGCGTAGCGGTCTAGTTTTTACAAGTAGCGATAGTTTTTATGCACCGCGACATCCAAGACTTTTCGTTCCTGGTAAATTAGCGAGGTAAATGTTAATATTGTAAATATTATTTAGATCTAGATCTTTTTCGCCAATTTATTATATCTAGAAATGATCTGGTTATTTAGTTTTTAGGCAAAAGCACCCGCACACCTCTATTCAACACTAACATTAATGTCATAGTCTCCGGTGAGATTTCTGTCCGATACAACCCAATGCGAAGTTAAAGTTACTTTTATACATGGGGTTTATCGAACACTTGTTTTTTTCTATCTTTTGATATTTTTTCCCTGAAATTGAAAATATATTTTGCATTTAGATTTCTTTTTTAATTATTAAATAAACAAAAGAAAACAAATTTAAAAGAATTTCACATTCACTATCGTTTTATTTTCTAGTTGTGAAACCGAAGTTTAAAATTCCCGCGCTTTCTTAGTTGTCAGTCAGATACGAAAGGGTGATCACTAACTACAATCTGGTCCACAACCAATCAAAACAGTCAATACATTTCGTCACTTGTGCTTACGTATTTTTGTTAATGTAAACAGACAGGAATAGCAATGCAGTTACAGTAGTATTGCGTTTATTAGAGCTATAAATACAGATAGTTTGAACTGTCCGAAGAACCCCGGCTGTCCGATGAAACCCGGTATTACTCTACAGTTAAGCTGAAAATCAGTTAAAAATTATCAATCTTAAATGTTTAATCTTATAAATACTGACACATTTTCCATGATGGAAGAAAACGGCCTTGCAGGAGTCTTTGACACTTTTACTAATATATTAATGTATGCGGACGGATGACTTGATTTTATTATCTCAATCTAACATGTCTAAGGAAGGTCTTCAGTCATGTTTAAATAAATTAAACAACTACTGTGATATTTGGAACCTAAATGTTAACACTGACAAAACTAATGCAACAAAAGTGGCAAATTGCTTCTCAGAAACAATTTCTATTATGGTTCTTAAATGCCTTTAAAACTTACTCAAGAATATAAATACTTAATAATAATGAAACCATCAGGGAAATTTTCCCAAAGTGTTAAACATTTAAGTAATAAAGCCCTTAAAGTCATTTTCATGATAAGGAGAAAATTTCAGCCAATTCGGTACATCCTAATCTATTTAATGTGTTAATTATTTAAACTCTTTGGCTCGCGTGTTCTTCCTATACTATTATATAGATATGCAGTTTGGTCCCTTTATGTATTACGTTTTATTCCTGAAAAAAATCATACTATATTCTGTAAATTTGTCATAGGAGTAGGGAAGTATTATGCTTCAGATTTAGCTTCTGAAGCAGAGGTTGGAAGATATTGAGACTAATTGCAATAAATGCCATTGCCTTAAATACTGGCTAAATTTTAACAAAGCCACTCCAAATCATGAACATGAATTTGTATATCTGTCCACTAAAGACGATAAAAACAATCCTTCTAGTTTTAATAATCATATTAAATCTATATAGAATTATTTAGGTTACTCTCATGTATGGGAAAATAAATCTTCTTTTTCCATAAATGCACTAATAAATTCTGCAAAACTTTGTCAGAGAGAGATAATTACAGAAAATATTTCTATCTTAGCATAAAAAATTCTGCTGATTCAAAACTCAGAGTCTATTGCTTATTTAAAGATTCCTACTGCCTGGAACATTATATTTCACTTAATGTTAAAAAAGAATTAGTCCATCAACTCACCAGGTTCAGAATTTCAAATCAGTTTGGAAATTAAAAAAGGATGTATTGGTCTATAGATAACTTACGACAACATTACAATTGCAATATACTCAACTTGCCTTAATCCACGAACGGAAAAAACTTCCCCAAATACCCTTCCCGGGACTCCCGGCACCAAGGGCGCCGCCAAATACACCCGCACAAGCAAGAGTCACACAGAGTTACGTCCTCTTTCCGTCGTGGCGTCCTTCGAGAGAAGACGGTAAATCGACGGTCTCAAAATATTTGTTCTTTTTCCACGTAACAAATGGTTTTAATTGTTTTATTACTTTAATTTTACTTCCCATATGTTATTTTCTTACGAGTTTATAACCGTACTACTTGGTGTTTCTTACACCTATTTTTGTTCTTTACGCCGTTATTTCAGACCGCATTTCGTAAACAAAAACACATGCGATCTATTTCCGGTTTACCAATCTTTGTAAATTCTATCGGAATTATGGCTGTTAACTTCTATTAGGAGTTTGAATTTGACACTGGAACATAGGCAGTACTTGCTTCGGCAGTATATATATTTTACCTTTCCTACTTGTGTCAATACGCCAGTAAATAGTTTTTCTTCTTATATTGTTGGGTTTTTGTTTTGTTTGTTATATAATTACAGTTGGTGCATTTAAACCACCTTCTGCTGTTATTCTCTTATATTTCAGTAACAGCAATGTATGTGTTCGCATTCACTGGTTGGCTAGACCTGGCCGACAGAAGCGTAGCCTTCTGTCGCCCAGTGGCTACCCTTCCAAAGTGATTAGTATCTAGCCCTTCCTAGTTAAAGGTTGTTTGCCAGATACTTCCTGGGTTGGGGAATGCCAACCAACATGAACTGCTCGTCCTATCGACCTGTGTATGGCTCCCAATCCAGGCAGGAACTCACAGTTACATGTAATATAGACGGGTCCTGCTCCAGGTGAAAGCAGTGGAGACAACCTAAATGAAGGCTACTCGTCCTTCGGAGCTCAATAGCCCGCTTAGCTCAGTCAATGACTATCGACTATCTCGCGCTCACTAAAGAAAGTCCCGTACCCCACCCACTCCTGCTCCAAGCTACCAGGTAGTGCGGGGGTCACGCCGACTCCAAACTCTCTGCCTCATGGGTAATCTGAAGGTCCTCAGAACAGATTCTATTCACTCCTCCAGGACACCCTTCAGAGAGTCAACACACAGAGGGCGGTCTAGGAGCAACCGTCACCTGTCTAGAGACAGCTCAGGTAATTCTTCCCAGATGAATTTTATGCTTTTCAAGCACGGCCCAGGGCCGAAAGGGTATTCTTACTGTATTCAATACCGGTGTTATGGTTAGAGCTACCTAACGAAGCATGTAGTTTCTTCTGAAGGTCTCTGCTATTATAAAAACCAGACTAGTAGTCTTGAGGAAAGCTAAATACGACTTCTTTCTCTGGTATGGGAAGAGGACTTGGGTTTCTCTGTTGTTACTCGCATGTAAGGGGAAATTTCTGTCATGGGTCACATTTATCTGTTATTATATTTTCTTACGTGTTGTATTATCACAGTTGTATTATGACGACTCACGAGAGGCTTAGAGGTCTACTGTGTTTGGTGGCCGATAAGTACCAACTATGATGAGACTGAGATGGGTTATTCTGTGTCCAGTGGTGTGGAGGCCAAGGGCTATAAACGCTGATGAGCTGCCCGGTGCTTGATAAAGTTCTATTGATTTGGTGGTAATTAATGCGGGGTGCTGCATTATGTAAAGGGAAGTGATGAGATTTATTGATGATACATGAGTGCCATTAGAATAGGCTGAGTGATACTATCTAATGTAACCTAGTGTATGCTGAGTGCTCTATACATATGTGTCAGAGTTTTTCGTGTTACATTGCAGATGCTATCGGGAGTGACAGTTTGTGCTGTGGTAAAGCATGATGAGTACATTAAATGCTGAGTGCTATATCTGATACCGTAGTAGTCGATGGTAAACTTACAACTAGAAGAGTCTGAGTGACATAATCTACTTGCAAGCTGAGTGCTATTTGCTGAGTGAATTTAAAACATTCAACCGTAGACATAGGAAGATATGCAGACAAAGCCAATATCTAGTTCTGTGACGTTATTGTAATGATTGCGAGGAATGACTATAATCACGTTAAGATACATTGGTGTATAGACAATTAGTGGAGATTGGATTGGCGGGGTGCAATTTAAACCTGTTTTATTATTCCTTGTCAATTTACTTTGTAAATTGTGTAAATATGTATGTCGTATAAAACTTTGTAAAGTTGCCAGCTGTTTTATTTATTGATGTAATCTGGCTACAGTCGAATTTAATTGAATTGAATTGGATTTTATAGTCGCACCAACAGCTAAGGTCATATGGCGACTTTCCAGCTTCCATTGGTGGAGGAAGACCCCAGGTGCCCCTCCGGGCAATTTTCGTGCACGGGCGGGCACCTGGGTAGAACCACCGACGTTCCACAAGCCAGCTGGATAGCTTCCTCACATAAAGATTCCTAGGCCCGAGGGATCGAACCTACAGCGGTGAGGGGCAAGTCAGAGACGTTAACCACTCGGCCACGGACGCCCCCCAGTCGAATTTAAAGGAAAGATTCTGACACCATGTTTGACATAGAATAAATGGATTTTGTTTAGGACCAACTACATGTCATGCCAGTCATTTTAGTAAAGGTTCCAAATCAATACCTCTTATGTTATTTGATAAGTAGTTGCCACAAAAAAGTATTTAAGCTGTGGCAGCCATCTTGAATTTCCGGCCAACCTGATTTTTGGTGGTGCTTGAGCACCGTCAGAGGCATAATGGGGTTTTTCAATGGAATGCTAGGAATGTGACAAACCTAACAGCACTATGCAACACTACGCTAGAAGAAGTAGTCTCTCATGCATGATTTAATAAATTCGATATTATGTGATCACTGACAGAAAATGATGATATGTGTTCGCTTTCTGTGTAATTAACAAATATTGTCCTTGTGTGTTCGCTTACTGTGTAATTAACAAATATTCTCTTAAGTAAATCCTTAGATAGTTTATGTATTAATACGCAAGAGCACTTCGCATTTTGACAGACGATAAGTCAGTGTTTGTAAACAAAAGGCCGCTTATTCATTTGAAATGTAAACAAAAGGCCGCTTATTCATTTGATGCCCTAAATAAGAAACAATGTTCAGAATAAAGGCAATTCATTATTTATTTAGATCATACATACCTATTATCAAAATTTCACTAAGTCAACTTTTTATCATCTGTTTAAAAGGTTATAACTCAAGTTATAATCGTGCTACAAGCAGACGGTATGTGTTTATAGAAAGTTTATCATGTTACTAAAAATAGAACAGTGCATGCTCGCTGAAGAGCTTGCTCAGAAAAAACTCTACGGAAGCTAATTCAGGCCATATGAGTTAGCTAAAATATACTGAAAGGAAAAAGAAACGCAGGGTGCGTATTTCCGCTATATATTGCATATACTGCACACTTACCGTATTTTACCTTGTATAGTACGCAGTTTTTTTACCACTTTTACGGTTTCCGAAAGGGGGTTGCGTACAATATAAGGAAACAATAAAAATAACTTTTTTTTTCTTGCAGGAAATCGATGTCTGGGAAGAAAAATGTTGACGACAAACAGACATTGAGACAGAAAATTGTGAATACCGATAATACACAATTTTTTCGTAATTTACTCGCTTCATATAAGTAATATATTGACTTAATCCGATTTATAAATGAATAAAGTGTATTATGATGCTTCTTTTTGTATAAATGTTTGCATGTTTGTTGTAAAACTTCAATAAATTGTGTGAAAAATCGTCCCTCGATCTTTTTGTTTATATCGCGTGACGTAATATCACGTGACTTCCAGCTGTTTAGACTGGTACATACTGGGTACATGTAGTATTTTTACAGTTCTATTCTATTCTTATATTTATAGGATTTTATTTAATATTTTATAAAAAATTAATGAAGTTTTTGCTTTATTTTGAAATACATATATTTTAGACGGCGTAGAAAGGCAGAATCACCCTACTTTGAAATGGCAATTATTCAATAATGCTTGTTACCCTTCTGAAAACATGCTTACCGGTACACATTTGATGATTGATAATTGGGTCAAACAATATCGCACCTCGGCTACAGTTTTGACACATTATAAACACGGGTAGAATTTGTTATTCTATTTTTATAATCCTTTGAAGTTGCCGCGAGTATCGACTATTTCTGAGGATGCACTTTGACACGCCGTGTGACCTTTACCAGATTTAGCCATGGGGTACAGGTAACTTATCACGCGTTACACATTTGATTCACTTATGATAAACTCTGGTTCCCGTGAATACACAATGTTAGTATGATCGGCGTAATGGATTACGGTAACCAACGACTTTGTTGTGTTTTAGTAGATGTAATTATCGGATTACGGACAATTATCTGCGGCATTATAATTGGCTCTTTGATGAGATGATACAAGATAGGTACTCCCCTGAAGATTGGCAATTAATGATTGAAGTAATTATATTTTCTTTTGTACGCTAATTATCTCGATCGTGATTTTTTTAAATTTTTTAATTTTTTATTTTTATTTTCGTTGAATGGTTCATCTTGGAAAACTACTGTCAACACAAATAAATAAACACACCCACATCCCTCCCACTAGTTTATTTTACCACTATTACTACAATACATCACAGTCTGAATATGCGTTATACAAATGAAAATGAAAAGCTTCTTCTGTTCATGTTTCTTAACAAATGACTTCACCTTTATCTGAAAAAGAAAGCATAATATTTTGATGCGTACTATACACGGAAACAACTTTTTTACCCCAGTTTTGACCTCCGAGAAGGGGGTGCGTATTATACTCGGGTGCGTACTATACAAGGTAAAATACGGTAATTTCATATATATTCCAAGGAAATCCCAAGATGTTTTGTAAAAAAAAAAGTGCAGTTAGTTAGAGAAAGGACACAACTGTGATGTTGTAGACGTTTTAATCACAGTACACGTTGTAACAAGAAATTCATAAATGCTGAAGTTCATCTTTGAAAAATTGAGCCAGTTCAGTACTGTATTTAATGTTAAGTGATTGCAACATTTAAAGCCTAAGTTTGCTCACCTGCTTGAGCCAAATGCGCATTCTGACGATAATGAAACTTTAAAGGGGTAACCATTGGTGTGTTCAGTGCTGTTTAAACCTTCTTTCTAAAAGGACAGGCCTAATGTCGCCCTGTACCATTCGATTAGCAGTAGCATATTAAACATACAATATATAGCGGAAATATGCACCCTGCGTTTCTTTTTCCTTTCAGTATATGTTTTAATATGAAATTGGTAATAAATATCAATCATCTGAAACATCACTGAATGTAAACAAGAGGCCCAAGAGGGCCTGTGAACGCTCTACTGGCTGTTATACCATTGATGAATCGAGTCGTACTACATGGTGTCTAGAGTGTACACAAGGTTTTAAGTATTTGACCTAGTGACCTAGTTTTTGACCCCATGGGACCCATTTTCGAACTTGACCAAAATATAATTAAGACAACATTTCGACAAAGTTTCATCAAGATCGGGTCAGAAATATGGCCTCTAGAGTGAACACAAGGTTTTTCAAGTATTTGACCTAGTGACCTAGTTTTTGACCCTGTGTGACCCATTTTCGAACTTTAGCAAGCTATAATTGAGACAAATATTCTGACAAAATTGCATCAAGATCGGGTCAAAAATATGGCCTCTAGAGTGTACAAACGGTTTTTCCAAAGTTTGACCTAGTGACCTAGTTTTTAACACCATGTGACCCATTTTTGAACTTGACCAAGATATAATTAAGACAAACATTTTGACAAAGTTTCATCAAGATTGGATCAGAAATACGGCTTCTAGAGTGTACACAAGGTTTTTCAAGTATTTGACCTAGTGACCTAGTTTTTAACCCCATGTGACCCATTTTCAAACTTGACTAAGATATAATTAAGACAAACATTCTGACAAAGTTGCATCAAGCTCGGGTCAAAAATATGGCCTCTAGAGTGTACACAAGGTTTTTCCAATATTTGACCTATTGACCTAGTTTTTAACTTCATGTGACCCATTTCCGAACTTGATCAAGATATAATTAAGATAAACAATTTGACAAAGTTTCATCAAGATTGGGTAACAAATATGACCTCTAGAGTGTACACAAGTTTTTTCAAGTATTTGACCTAGTGACCTAGTTTTTGACCCCAAATGACCCATTTTTGAACTTGACATTCTGACAAAGTTTCATCAAGATCGGGTCAAAAATATGGCCTCTAGAGTGTACACACGGTTTTTCCAAAGTTTGACCTAGTGACCTAGTTTTTAACACCATGTGACCCATTTTCAAACTTGACCAAGATATAATTAAGATAAACATTCTGACAAAGTTGCATCAAGCTTGGGTCTAAAATATGGCCTCTAGAGTGTACACAAGGTTTTTCCAATATTTGACCTAGTGACCTAGTTTTTGAACCCACATGACCCATTTTTGACCTTGACCGAGATTTCATTGAGGCAAACATTCTGACAAAGTTGAATGATGATTGCATAAGAAATGTGGCCTCTAGAGTGTACACAAGAAAAGTTGACGGACGACGGAAGACGGACAACACACCATCCCATAAGCTAAAAACAAACTTTACCGAGCTGTTATTGACATTAACAATCTGGTAAAGTTTAGTAAAGATCGAATGAAAAAAAATATGGCGTCTAGAGTGTACACAAGATTTTTCAAGTATTTGACCTAGTGACCTAGTTTTTGACCCCATGGGACCAATTTTCGAACTTGACCAAAATATAAATAAGACAACATTTCGACCAAGTTTCATCAAGATCGGGTCAGAAATATGGCCTCTAGAGTGTAAACAAGGTTTTTCAAGTATTTGACGTAGTGACCTAGTTTTTCGACCCTGTGTGACCCATTTTCGACTTTTAGCAAGCTATAATTGAGAGAAATATTCTGACAAAATTGCATCAAGATCGGGTCAAAAATATGGCCTCTAGAGTGTACACACAGTTTTTCCAAAGTTTGACCTAGTGACCTAGTTTTTAACCCCATGTGACCCATTTTCAAACTTGACCAAGATATAATTAAGACAAACATTCTGACAAAGTTGCATCAAGCTCGGGTCAAAAATATGGCCTCTAGAGTGTACACAAGGTTTTTCCAATATTTGACCTAGTGACCTAGTTTTTAACTTCATGTGACCCATTTCCGAACTTGATCAAGATATAATTAAGATAAACATTTTGACAAAGTTTCATCAAGATTGGGTAACAAATATGACCTCTAGAATGTACACAAGTTTTTTCAAGTATTTGACCTAGTGACCTAGTTTTTGACCCCAAATGACCCATTTTTGAACTTGACATTCTGACAAAGTTTCATCAAGATCGGGTCAAAAATATGGCCTCTAGAGTGTACACACGGTTTTTCCAAAGTTTGACCTAGTGACCTAGTTTTTAACACCATGTGACCCATTTTCAAACTTGACCAAGATATAATTAAGACAAACATTCTGACAAAGTTGCATCAAGCTCGGGTCTAAAATATGGCCTCTAGAGTGTACACAAGGTTTTTCCAATATTTGACCTAGTGACCTAGTTTTTGACCCCACATGACCCATTTTCGAACTTGACCGAGATTTCATTGAGACAAACAATTAAGATAAACATTCTGACAAAGTTGCATCAAGCTCGGGTCAAAAATATGGCCTCTAGAGTGTACACAAGGTTTTTCCAATATTTGACCTAGTGACCTAGTTTTTATTTTCATGTGACCCATTTCCAAACTTGATCAAGATATAATTAAGATAAACAATTTGACAAAGTTTCATCAAGATTGGGTAACAAATATGACCTCTAGAGTGTACACACGTTTTTTCAAGTATTTGACCTAGTGACCTAGTTTTTGACCCACATGACCCATTTTTGAACTTGACCGAGATTTCATTGAGACAAACATTCTGACAGTTTCATCAAGATCGGGTCAAAAATATGGCCTCTAGAGTGTACACAAGGTTTTTCCAAAGTTTGACCTAGTGACCTAGTTTTTAACACCATGTGACCCATTTCCGAACTTGATCAAGATATAATTAAGATAAACAATTTGACAAAGTTTCATCAAGATTGGGTAACAAATATGACCTCTAGAGTGTACACAAGTTTTTTCAAGTATTTGACCTAGTGACCTAGTTTTTGACCCCACATGACCCATTTTTGAACTTGACCGAGATTTTATTGAGACAAACATTCTGACAAAGTTTCATCAAGATCGGGTCAAAAATATGGCCTCTAAAGTGTACACACGGTTTTTCCAAAGTTTGACCTAGTGACCTAGTTTTTAACACCATGTGACCCATTTTTGAACTTGACCAAGATATAATTAAGACAAACATTTTGACAAAGTTTCATCAAGATTGGGTCAGAAATACGGCTTCTAGAGTGTACACAAGGTTTTTCAAGTATTTGACCTAGTGACCTAGTTTTTAATCCCATGTGACCCATTTTCAAACTTGACCAAGATATAATTAAGACAAACATTCTGACAAAGTTGCATCAAGCTCGGGTCAAAAATATGGCCTCTAGAGTGTACACAAGGTTTTTCCAATATTCGACCTAGTGACCTAGTTTTTGACCCCACATGACCCATTTTCGAACTTGACCGAGATTTCATTGAGACAAACATTCTGACAAAGTTTCATGATGATTGCATCAGAAATGTGGCCTCTAGAGTGTACACAAGCAAAAGTTAACGGACGGACGGACACCACACCATCCCATAAGCTCTGCTGGCCTTTGGCCAGTAGAGCTAAAAACAAACCATGGAAGTTACATTTACAGCACTTCCATTTCCCATCCATTCCAACACTTACAAAAAGCACCGCCCATCAGTGCCTTCAGCACTTTGATTACTTAATGGAACTAACTGGACATCAAAACCGACATTCCTGTAAAGTTTTATAAAAGTCATTTTCGTAAAGGTACCAAACCGCTTATGGTTTTAGAGAAGTAGTTGCCACAAAATTGTATTTAATAAATCTATCTTTAGACATGGTGGCCATCTTGAATTGTAGGCCAACCTGATTTTTACTTAGGACCAACTAGACATCAAGAGCAATATTCCTATATTCCTAAATATTATGATTTATTATGCAACATTATAATCTCATTCCATTTTATCCTACTCTAATAATAATTTTTTTTTCCAGCTTATAAAAACGTCATAATGCTACCAAAAAGTTTAATTATAAAACTATATCAATTAAATCCCTTACAACATCAAGCTTAGTACATCCTCTTTTGTGGCGCCAAATCACAATGGAACAGAAATGGAATGACCTGTATTCAGAAATATAGCAGGTGTGTGACCAGGTCAAACATAGGTCATGTTATGCAATTTCTCCTGAGAATTATGTTACTATCTCAGCAGATTTGCTCTTGTCTCATTTTAAAGTTGGAAAATCAGAATTAAAATAAAATCTTAAAATCCTACAATTTGTTTTCAGTCTTTTTTTCTGAGAGTCAAAATACAAAACAGACTAAATCCTTACCCTTTTATGACTGTCCTTTTAATTTGGACCAGTCCATTTGTAGTATAAAGCGGTGTTTCGATCAAATGACTGATGAGCACCAAGACAGTTAAACCCTGATCAGCCTGCAAGATGTCGTGCCAGACATTTTGGTAAAGGTTCCAAATCAATATCACTTATGTTTTTTGAGAAGTAGTCACCACAAAATCGCATTTTTTAAATCTACTTTTAACCATTGCGGCCATCTTGAATTTCCGACCAACCTGAACTTTTGCTAGGATCAACTAGACATCAAGAGCAACATTCCTGTGAAGTTTCATGAAAATCCGTCAGGTAGTTTCAGAGGAGTAGTCACTACAAGTTTTCATTATATAACTCTATGTAAACAAAGATGGCCGCTGGTGGCCATATTTAATGTTGAATCAAAATATTTAATGTCAAATCAAAATAATTGGATCAACATCAGGTCATGTTGATCATTTCAGAAAAAGTCCCATATCAATATCAATTATAGTTTTCAAGTAGTCACTAAAGACGTACCCCAAGGTTCTGTCTTGATCATACATGTGATACCTCACGGCGTGAGATGAAATCTCACGGAATTCTAACCCTCCTCTCGGCCCCACGGAATTGTGTGAAAAACTCACGTAAAATTGCTAAAATCGATTTTTCGAAAATCATCGGTCTATTTCCTTTGTTTGGTATGTTAGCTGATGTTGATTCTAAAAAAAATATTCAAGAACGACAACTCCTACGAAATTTCGTACTTCGTACTCAATGAGATTCGTACTATTGTACATTGTTCTCAATTTGATTCATACTATCGGTTATTTTCCAGAGGGGAAGTTATAAGGCAGCCAACCGTGCAGCCGTCTTTTGCACGACCGTTTTTGAAAAATCGCGGCCAATTCATAACTTTCACATCTGGTCAACTTCCGGTAGGTTGAGATATTCAGTAGGTGAAAATAAAGGGGTTTACTCGGACTTTATCCTCAAACTCTTTATGAAAACATTAGACCATGATTTAAATTAAATGTATCCATATTGGTGTTTTAAAATCAGACAACACCAAAAGAAGATACAAAGATGTACACAAAAAATAAAGCTTTTAATACAATTATCACTACAAACTAGTTTTATAAAGGGCTAAAGTCAGTTGAGCACCAACGATAAACACTGAGTTTACCCCCTACCAGAATGTGGAGGTCTTTTATTTTATTAATCACTGATTGGTCAAATTATTTTGATGATGTCATGTGAAAGTTATGAATATTTGGTGGTGTGGGTGGGGTAAAAAAATAATAATAATTAAACTCTTACTTTCTCAATATTTTTTTGTTTTGTAAGTACGAAAATATAACAACAAACTTTAAAGGGACACTGTCTGTAAGTATTAAAGCAGATTATTGAGCATAACCAAATAACAGCGAAATGTTTATCATTGGTTATTAAATAAAATATTGTTTAAAAACTGTTTTTATTCATTCTTGTTATCTCCCCTGACATCAATGAAGAAACTTGTTTAAAAGTGTATTTTTAGGTATTCGTTTATGGAATTTGGGTATAAAATACTGCTCGCGCGCTAAAAATAGTCCGCGAAAAAAACTCCCAGATTTTTGCATGAATCTCCCTTAAAAAAATCACTAAACTCCCAGATTGAGGTCCTGAAAGTATCACATGTATGCTTGATCAAAATAATTTTCAACAAGGATCAACATCATCTCATACTGATCATTTTAGAAAAAGTCCCATATGATATCAATATCACTTATAGTTTTCAAAAAGTAGTCGCTACAATCTTGTATTTTGAAAATCTATTTTTAGCCATGGCGGCCATCTTGAATTTCCGGCCTGAAATTTTGCAAGGATCAATTAGACATCAAGAGCTTCATGAAAATCCGTCAAGTAGTTTCAAAGGAGTAGTCGCTACAAGTTTTCATTATATAACTCCATGTAAACAAAGATGGCGGCCATGTTTAACGTCAAATCAAAATAATTTTTGACAAGGATCAACATCATGTCATACTGATCATTTTAGAAAAAGTACCATATCAATATCACTTATAGTTTTCAAGAAGTAGTCGCTACAAACTTGTATTTTGAAAACCTATTTTTAGCCATGGTGGACATCTTGAATTTCCTACCAACCTGAAATGTTGCTAGGATCATTTAGACATCAAGAGCAACATTCCTGTGAAGTTTCATAGAAATCCGTCGAGTAGTTTCAGAGGAGTAGTCGCTACAAGTTTTTACTAAATAACTCTATGTAAACAAAGATGGCAGCCATGTTTAACGTCGAATCAAAACGATTTTCGACAAGGACCAAGATCATGTCATGCTGATCATTTTAGAAAAAGTCCCATATCAATATCTCTTCGAGTTTTCAAGAAGTAGTCGCTACAAGCTTGTTTTTTAAAAATCTATTTTTAGATTTGGCGGCCATCTTGGATTTCACATCAACATGAATTTTTGCTAGGATCAACTAGACTTCATGGGCAACATTTCTGTAAAGTTTCATGAAAATCCATTGAATAGTTTCAGAGGAGTAGTCGCTACAAAACAAAGTTTACGGACTGACAGACAGATCAGTAGAGCTAAAAAGTCAAAACATCTGCTAAAGATCAGATGAAAAATGAAAGCCATATCGTATTAACGAGGCAGCATTTTTAACTAAATCAAGGGCCATAACGCCGCTGTTACTGGTCCTGTCTGGCTGGTTTCCAACTTGTCCGAGCTTTCATTGATATTAACAATATGTTAAAGTTTTGTAAAGATCAGATGAAGGCCCTTGGCCAGTAGAGCTAAAAATCATCAGCTCCAAAAAGTAGGTCAAGGTCATAGATAAAATCCATGCGTCCAAAAAGCTGCACTACCCAAGACACAACTATGTTAAAATAGAATATTTTTTCTTCCAAAGATTAAGCTATAAATAAGGGTTAAAACATCTAGTGCATAATTATAGTTCATGAGAAAGTGATGTAAATGTAACAAAGTTATCTGGCCTTTGCTTCGATGGTGAAGGTCACATCCACGTTTGTTTGTCACGTTTTGCAATGTACCACTCAAGATACAACTACACTGACCCAAAATGAAAACTTTACACTTTATTTGTTTGAATATCTGTTTTGTTAGCATACATGTTGTTGTACACATAATTATCACGATTTCGTTGCGGATAACGATTATGCAATTGTTTTCAAAATCACCGATCTATTCATACGTCCAAGCATGAAAAACGTGTTCCTTACTTACAGCAACAGGTGTTTCACTTACAGGTTTTACACCGACAAGTAATCATTTGCTGCTCAGCACTGATAATAAAAAGTTAATTTGTTTTTAAAAAACTTTTGCATTTAGTGATGTCACGTCTTTCTGAAGATCAGAGAAACCAAACTATTGGTATGCTCAGGGCGGGGTCAATGGTAAATAACGTCGCGCGTCATTTTGGCTGCTCCAGACAGACTATTCATAAACTTGTGAAACCGTACAACATTACTGGGTCTGTCAGAGATCGTGCAAGACCTGGTCGCGTACGTGCGACAACGTTACTGATCGCATTATCACATTGACTCACCTACGTAATCGTTTTTTACTAGCAACCATTACTGCTCGGCGTTACGGGGTTCATGCACAGACGATCATAAATCGTTTGAGACAGAACCAAGTTCCTATTCGTGCTCGTCGTCCATATACTGGACAGATTATCACACCTCGTCACCGAGCTTCCAGACTGTTATGGGCACGACGTCATTTGCATTTCACGCGCAACCAGTGGCAATCGGTCATTTTCAGCGATGAGTCGCGGATTACTGTCAGCAATGCAGATGGTAGAAATGAAGGACTTGCAGATTGTTGTATTCGGGAGAGACAGATTTGGTGGTGGCAGTATTATGGTCTGGGGTGGGATAATGGGAAATCTGAAAACTGATCTGGTCATTATCCAAGGAAATGTCAATGCTCAACGTTGCATCAATGTTTTAAACAACACAATGACACCATTCATGCAAAATAACGGACCTGGCACTTTCCAGCATGACAATGCAAGGCCTCACACGGCGCGTATAACCACACAATTCCTTGCTCAAAATAACGTTAACGTCTTGCCTTGGCCCGCTTTATCCCCGGACTTGAAGCCAATAGAACACATATGGGATAAATTGGGTCGGAGGGCCAGGTCCAATCATCAAATTGATACCATAAATGACCTCCAAAATGCACTTCTGTTAGAATGGCAACGTATTCCAAACGCGCTCATACAACGTTACGTAAATTCAATGAGGTGACGTATTCTGCAATGCATTCGTAAAAATGGAGGTCACACTTGTTACTGATGCTTTTTATAACATCACTTAGCGCACTCAGTCAGTAATTTCTTGTTTCCAAATGCTGTGTGATCATTTTCATTTTTCAGGAATTTTCATTTCACAAACACATCGATATGGCATTGAAGCTTCGATGACAAAAAAAATTAACCCTGAATATATATTTATCAACAAAATATATACTTTTGAAGTCTATGTAAAGTTTTCATTTTGGGTCAGTGTATAAGCAAAGTTTGAAAGGTCTTTAGGACAGTTTGTGAAAAAGTGACCTAAATGCCAAAGTTGGAGGTAAAAATTATAAGTTTATATGCCCTTTGCTTGGAGGGTCAAGATCACTTCCACATCTGCTTTGTCACGTTGCGATGTTCCACCCTAGATACAAATATAAACAAAGTTTGAAAGGTGTAGTGCATACAGTTTGCGCGAAATTGAACTAAACGCAAAAGTTGAACCTAAAAATTATTTAGTTATCTGCCCTTTGCTTGGAGGGTCAAGGTCATTTCCACATTTGCTTTGTCACGTTGCGATGTACCACCCAGTGTATTAGGCAGAAATTCAAGAACTGGGTGTGCAAATATGCAAACAGGGTGTGCAAAATAATTTGCGAACACGTGTTACGCGCCAATTCGCGACAAGTGGGTGTCTCTGGGTTCATTTATTTTCACAGATAAAGGTTAAAAATGTGCATTTTAGATCATCTTTCTTCTATAAATGTATAAAAATCATAACACTATTGAGAAAGTAAGTTTGGAAGTGTTGGGTAGCAAAAAAAAAAACAACGTTGTCATGATGTGGGGAAGTCATATACTAAATTTGGTTGAATTCCGCCTAGTGTTTAGGAGGAGTTATATGCAACATTACACACGGACGGACAGGAATACATGATACCCACTTTTCCTTGAAAAAAGGTTGGGATAAACATACTGTAGGATAAGTCAAAAACTCATCGTTTTATTTTATTATATCCAAGCAGGGTTCATGTCAAAATGATACTGGTTAAATAAATCGAGACACTAATTTCAATGTTTGATAATTGATTCAAGATTGCCTTGTGTCCCTTTAAATAATATGTTACATTTTCAAAAACAGCATTGCAGATTGTGAATGCGTACTGTTGCCATGGTTACGCATACTGTTATTTTATTAGCAGCAGTAAAAATTAGTATCACCTAACATGTATGTAGATAAATATTTCTTAACAGAGAATCAGTTTTTCGAAACTATTAAAAAAAGTTGTTAACTTTTAAGGGAACTATTTAGACTGCCTGCTGTCATGGTAACAATGAAATGATATCAACTAAGTATGAATACTCTATACATATCTGAAATAAAACTATTGCTTTTAAACAAAAAAAGAGAAATGAAAATCTTGAAGAAAAAGGAATATTTGGTGAAAAAAATCATTTAAACTACTGTTGCCATGGTTACCGGCAATATTATAAGACATTTACATCTTACACTCACACCAACCAATAAATGTATATAAATACTAATATCAAATAATACGAATTCACAACAAGTATTTCTTCAATGTTATCAAAAATAGGTTAGCATTGAGAAAAGTCACTGTTTCGGTTAGTCGACTGAAACAGAGTTATCTCCCTTATAATTCATATATTGTGTTTTAATAAGATACAACTTGATAGTGTAATCATTTATAATTTATTAGCAAACACTTTTAAAGTACAAATATTATTAAAAACAACAATGAGAGCAAGACTGCTTGCATTTTTCTTCCTATACCCCCCTATTTTAAGTAATTTCTTGAAAAAAACATTAAAACAAGAGGTCAATGACCTTGAAGCTCTACTGATTGATTTTGATTTCAGGAAGAAGTCGCTACAGACTTGTTTTTTGAAAATCTATTTTTAACCGTTGCGGCCATCTTGAATTTCCGGCCGACCTGAAATTTTGCTAAGATCAATAAGACATTAAGAGCAACATTCCTGTGAAGTTTCATGAAAATCCGTCAGGTAGTTTCAAAGAAGTAATCGCTACAAGTTTTCATTATATAACTCTATGTAAACAAAGCAGCCATGTTTAAGGTCAAATCAAAACGATTTTCGACAAGGACCAACATCATGTCATACTGATCATTTTAGAAAAAGTCCCATATCAATATCTCTTATTGTTTTGAAGAAGTAGTCGCTACAAACTTATTTATTTTAAATCTATTTTTAGCTGTGGCTGCCATCTTGAATTTCCAGCCGACCTGAAATTTTTCTAGGATCAACTAGACATCAAGAGCAACATTCCTGTGAAGTTTCATGAACATCCGTCAAGTAGTTTCAGAGAAGTAGTCGCTACAAGTTTTTACTATATAACTCTATGTAACCAAAGATGGCCACTGGCAGCCATGTTTAACGTCGAATCAAAATAATTTTCCACAAGGATCTACATCATGTCATGCTGATCATTTTAGAAAAAGTCCCATATCAATATCACTTATAGTTTTCAAGAAGTAGTCGCTACAAACTTATTTTTTAACAAGAGGTCAATGACCTTGAAGCTCTACTGATTGATTTTGATTTCAGGAAGAAGTCGCTACAGACTTGTTTTTTGAACAATTATTTTTAGCCGTGGCGGCCATCTTCAATTTCCGGCCGACCTGATATTTTGCTAGGATCAATTAGACATCAAGAGCAACATTCCTGTGAAGTTTATGAAAATCCGTCAAGTAGTTTCAGAGGAGTAGTCGCTACAAGTTTTCATTATATAATTCTATGTAAACAAAGATGGCCGCGGACAGCCATGTTTAACATCTAATCAAAATGATTTTTGACAAGGACCAACATCATGTAATGCTGATCATTTTAGAAAAAGTCCCATATCAATATCACTTATAGTTTTCAAGAAGTAGTCGCTACAAACTTCCATTTTGAAAATCTATTTTTAGCCATGGCGGCCATCTTGAATTTCCGGCCGACCTGAAATTTTGCTAGGATCAATTAGACATCAAGAGCAACAGTTCTGTGAAGTTTCATGAAAATCCGTCAAGTAGTTTCAGAGGAGTAGTTGCTACAAGTTTTCATTATATAACTCTATGTAAACAAAGATGGCCACTGGCAGCCATGTTTAATGTTGAATCAAAATAATGTTCGACTCGGATAACCATCATGTCATGCTGATCATTTTAGAAAAAGTCCCATATCAATATCACTTACAGTTTTCAAGAAGTAGTCGCTACAAACTTGTATTTTGAAAATCTATTTTTAGCCATGGCGGCCATCTTGAATTTCCCGCCGACCTGAAATTTTGCTAGGATCAATTAGACATTAAGAGCAACATTCCTGTAAAGTTTCATGAAAATCCGCCAAGTAGTTTCAGAGGAGTAGTCGCTACAAGTTTTTACTATATAACTCTATGTAAACAAAGATGGCCGCTGGCAGCCACGTTTAACGTCGAATCAAAACGATTTTTGATAAGGACCAACATCATGTCAAGCTGATCATTTTAGAAAAAGTCCCATATCAATATCACTTATAGTTTTCAAGAAGTAGTCGCTACAAACTTGTATTTTGAAAATTTATTTTTAGCCGTGGCGGCCATCTTGAATTTCCGGCCGACCTGAAATTTTGCTAGGATCATTTAGACATCAAGAGCAACATTCCTGTGAAGTTTCATGAAAATCCGTCAAGTAGTTTCAGAGGAGTAGTCGCTACAAGTTTTCATTATATAACACTATGTAAACAAAGATGGCCGCTGGCAGCCATGTTTAACGTCAAATCAAAACGATTTTCGACAAGGACCAACATCATGTCATGCTGATCATTTTAGAAAAAGTCCCATATCAATATCACTTATAGTTTTCAAGAAGTAGTCGCTACAAACTTGAATTTAAAAAATCTATTTTAAGCTTTGGCGGCCATCTTGGATTTCACATCAACATGAATTTTTGCTAGGATCAACTAGACTTCATGGGCAACATTTCTGTAAAGTTTTATGAATATCCATCCAGTAGTTTCAGAGGAGTAGTCGCTACAAATAAAAGTTAACGGACGGACGGACAGACGGACAGACGGACGGACGGACAGACGGACAGACGGACGGACGGACAGACGGACGGACGACGGACGCCGCACCACGGCATAAGCTCTGCTGATCTCTGATCAGTAGAGCTAAAAATCTATTTTTAGCTGTGACGGCCATCTTGAATTTCCGGCCGACCTGAAATTTTGATAGGATCAATTAGACATCAAGAGCAACATTCCTGTAAATTTTCATGACAATCCGCCAAGTAGTTTCAGAGGAGTAGTCGCTACAAGTTTTTACTATATAACTCTATGTAAACAAAGATGGCCGCTGGCAGCCATGTTTAACGTTGAATCAAAACGATTTTTGACTAGGATCAACATCATGTAATGCTGATCATTTTAGAAAAAGTCCCATATCAATATCACTTATAGTTTTCAAGAAGTAGTCGCTACAAACTTATTTTTTAAAAATCTATTTTTAGCTGTGACGGCCATCTTGAATTTCCGGCCGACCTGAAATTTTTCTAGGATCAATCAGACATCAAGAGCAACATTCCTGTAAAGTTTCATGACAATCCGCCAAGTAGTTTCAGAGAAGTAGTCGCTACAAGTTTTTACTATATAACTCTATGTAAACAAAGATGGCCGCTGGCAGCCATGTTTAACGTTGAATCAAAACGATTTTTGACTAGGATCAACATCATGTCATGCTGATCATTTTAGAAAAAGTCCCATATCAATATCACTTATAGTTTTCAAGAAGAAGTCGCTACAAACTTGTATTTTAAAACTCTATTTTTAGCTTTGGCGGCCATCTTGGATTTCACATCAACATGAATTTTTGCTAGGATCAACTAGACTTTATGGGCAACATTTCTGTAAAGTTTCATGAATATCCATCCAGTAGTTTCAGCTGTGAAGTCGCTACAAGTTTTTACTATATAACTCTATGTAAACAAAGATGGCCGCTGGCAGCCATGTTTAACGTTGAATCAAAACGATTTTTGACTAGGATCAACATCATGTCATGCTGATCATTTTAGAAAAAGTCCCATATCAATATCACTTATAGTTTTCAAGAAGAAGTCGCTACAAACTTGTATTTTAAAACTCTATTTTTAGCTTTGGCGGCCATCTTGGATTTCACATTAACATGAATTTTTGCTAGGATCAACTAGACTTTATGGGCAACATTTCTGTAAAGTTTCATGAATATCCATCCAGTAGTTTCAGCTGTGAAGTCGCTACAAGTTTTTATTATATAACTCTATGTAAACAAAGATGGCCGCTGGCAGCCATGTTTAACTTTGAATCAAAACGATTTTTGACTAGGATCAACATCATGTCATGCTGATCATTTTAGAAAAAGTCCCATATCAATATCACTTATAGTTTTCAAGAAGAAGTCGCTACAAACTTGTTTCTTAAAACTCTATTTTTAGCTTTGGCGGCCATCTTGGATTTCACATCAACATGAATTTTTGCTAGGATCAACTAGACTTTATGGGCAACATTTCTGTAAAGTTTCATGAATATCCATCCAGTAGTTTCAGCTGTGAAGTCGCTACAAGTTTTTACTATATAACTCTATGTAAACAAAGATGGCCGCTGGCAGCCATGTTTAACGTTGAATCAAAACGATTTTTGACTAGGATCAACATCATGTCATACTGATCATTTTAGAAAAAGTCCCATATCAATATCACTTATAGTTTTCAAGAAGAAGTCGCTACAAACTTGTATTTTAAAACTCTATTTTTAGCTTTGGCGGCCATCTTGGATTTCACATCAACATGAATTTTTGCTAGGATCAACTAGACTTTATGGGCAACATTTCTGTAAAGTTTCATGAATATCCATCCAGTAGTTTCAGCTGTGAAGTCGCTACAAATAAAAGTTTACGGACAGACGGACGGACGGACGACGGACTCCGCACCACGGCATAAGCTCTGCTGATCTCTGATCAGTAGAGCTAAAAATGAGACGTTTTAATTTTTCTTTTTTGTTAAAATATTCACCCTTTAATTGTTTTTGGCATGGCTATATATCTATGTAGGTCCTATGATTTATGAAATGTTATAGTAGGAATAACAATATATTGCAGAGTTCTGTTAATTATTTTATCAACTTTTGCGATACATATTCGTTTGTGGAATATACTTTTATGAACATTATTTAAAGGAGAATTTATATTCTTATAATGTTTTAGTGGTGAATTTAAAACTCAGCATGTACAGTATAGGACTCTCAAACAACTGATGCTTAATTATATTCTTTTATTTTTATTTTAAAATGGTCGACAAGATTAATATGAACCGTTCCTGTTTACAAGAAATATATATATATATATATATATATATAACTGGTTAAATATGATTAAAATGCAGGGACATTTTAAGTGTAATAAGTAAAGTTAATTACTGTAAATAATTTATGAAACACAAGAATTATGATCTTTGAGTAACGCATATCTACCTACTTTCGGTTTCAAGGCATCATTATAATGGCAATAAAAAAGCCATTTACCCCGGAAAAGGTCAATATTCTGACAGCTGATCAGTACGGGAGCAGCCTTGATATTTTACTACATCTTTCAAATATCGCAACCACGCTTGACAACCACAAAAGTAGTTCCCCGCATTGAGCCCCAATGATCGATCCGTTCAATGGACGCCATTTTGTATTGAAAACGTCCACGGAAAACGGATATCTAAAACATTTCAAACGTAATTTGGATGGATCTTTGCATCTGGGATATTTTTACCAGTGAAACAAATGCCATTACACAATAAAAAATACAAAAGTGTTGTTAATTATTTAAAAAAGTGACTTCAAACTCGTAAAAAAGCGGTTTTCCATTTTGCCGATCGCAAAATCAAGGCCATTTCTATCGGAGATTTACGCACCGACATCATTCTATAGCTATATATTGTTTATATATGCTATTGAAGCAACTTAAAAAGTATGCTACCCTTTATATTACAATGACTTACAAGCACTTGAAACTATATCTTTTGGTCTATTTTCTAACACATCATGTGAAAAACTGACAATTTTATTGAATCGATAGACATATTTGAAGGCTTCCCATTGGTTGATTTTAGATCGATTATTTTGAGGGGTCTTCTCCAAATTATTTTTTTTGCTTTATTTTTTAAGGTTAGTAGGCCTAGTAGTATCGTTTGTTTTTGCTTACTGTAGGTCAAATGAACGTTTAAATATTAGAAAAATAATCCAAAGCACAATAAACGAAGAGAATGCTGGGGGAGGGTGTGGAGATGCTTTTTTTTAATAATTCTCAAGCAGAATCTGCACTTTGGTTGTTAGGAAACCCAGGCCTAACATAATAAGATTTGTCAGAAAATGAAAGGTGTTGAAACACATCCTGTGTGAAATCGTACAAACACACACTCATACAAAACCCTTTAAAATTTAAGGGGAGTACATCAGAGTTATTTTAGAATTGTTCAAATACACAATTTCTCTGTATTAAATTGATAAAAATCAACTAAATGAGACATAAATCACCAAAAGAAATGACACTGAACATATAAAATAAACAACCCGAAGAAAGGTATTTCCTAACTATGGTTATGCACCAATGTAAGCGATTTTAAACTTGCTGGCAAAAAAAATGTGAGCATCTTTTGAAAGTATCGCTTAGCAAGTTAGCGATATCTTGACCTGTCAAAATTATAGAAAAAATTAACACCTTTTTAAAAATTCTTCTTTATATTTTAAATAATGCTGTGTTAATAAAACCCGCAGCTAAAAAGTTATCTTAAAATAGATGCACCTTAGTGTCGCTGAAAGGTTAATAATGATATTTGAAAATTTGTAAAAATCTTAAATTTCGACTGGAGTAATATTGTGAATATGGGCCCTGGTGATCAATAAGACAGCTATTTAAAACTTGGAATTCCTGTATGGACTGAAAAGATTTAATGTTGTTTATCAATCTTAATTATTGTTTGTATCTTTGAACCACTTCATGTTAAATTTGTCATTTCATAGCTTTTTATTGTTTAAACAAATTTAGCCACAAAGTCAGATGAACCTGGTAGTACCTCCTTTAATAAATGTAAGATCTCTGGACCCAACATGATTGCAATAAAAAGAAATTGTTATGTGGCTGTGGCTCAGTGGACTTTAAATCCGGTGGACCCACTGAGTTTCATCTATGTGTCTTTGGGCAAGAGGTACTTTCCCTAAACAAAGGTCGATTTCTGGTCTTGTTCCCCAAAAAATTAGGGTAGGGTAGGGTAGGACTGTAGGTGATATTATTTTTTTTTTAGAATTATTCCTTACTATACTAAATTCACATCAAGAACACCGCAAAAAACAAATCTGAGAGGAATTATCCAAAATATCAGTGATTTAGTTTCATCAAAATCCTTCAAGCGGTTTCAGAGAAGATGTCATTTTTAACGTTTTTCTATTTTATCTATGTAAATTTTGGGTCGTCGTGGCGGCCATTTTGATTATTCGACGATAACGAAAAACACAAACTTGATAGAGGCCAACCCAAAGAACATGTATATGATATTTCACAAGAATGGAATAAGTGGTTTCGGAGATGTCGTTTGAAATTTCCTTAAATTTGACCTAGTTTTAGCCATGGCGGCCATCTTGGACAAATGGCGGCCGCAAAAATCCAAATCTGAGAGGAACTATCCCAAATATCAGTGCTTAAGTTTCATAAAAATCTTTCGGGCGGTTTCAGATAAGATGTAATTTTTAACCTTTACCTATATAACTCTATTTAAACTTTGGGTCACCGTGGCGGCCATTTTGATTATTTGACGATAACGAAAAACACAAACTTGATAGAGACCAACCCAAGGAACATGTATATGATATTTCAGTAGAATGGAATAAGTGGTTTCGGAGGAGATGTTGTTTGAAATTTCCTTAAATTTGACCTAGTTTTAACCATGGCGGCCATCTTGGATGACTGGCGGCCGCAAAAAAAAAACAAATCTCAGAGGGGCCCTCCCAAGTAACATTGTGATGAAGTTTAATCAAAATCCTTTAAGCGGTTTCAGAGGAGATGTCGATTTTAAATTGCAGTCAGACGGACGACGGACGAAAAGTGATCGCATAAGCCCTCCTGGCCTTTGGCCAGTAGAGCTAAAAACTGATCTGTTCAAAGTTGTGTTCTGTTACAATCAGAATGCCTTCAAAAGGACACTTAAGTTTCATTATGATAGCAACGTGAAATTATCTTCCTAGGTGAAATATGAGGTGTCAATGATTGAAACTTCGTCTAATTGGTATTAAAGTTGTTTTATCTGTTCTTGAAAACATGGTTGCAAGGTTTTGGGAAATATTAAAGGGACACACGACAATCGTGTGGTTTATCAAGCACAAAAATTGTTTAGCATCGGTTTAACAATCCAGTATCATTTTGACTTTCAAACCTTGCATATTTTTTAACTACACATTTTTCTTTGATATTCTGCATTATGTATGGAAGGATGACAGACGATGGACAGAGTGATCCCAATAGCTCACCTTTCACCTTTGAGCTTTTGGCTCAAATGCTAAAAAAACAAGAGGTCAATGACCTTGAAGCTCTACTGATTGATTTTGATTTCAGGAAGTAGTCGCTACAGACTTGTTTTTTGAAAAATTATTTTTAGCCGTGGCGACCATCTTGAATTTCCGGCCTACCTGAAATTTTGCTAGGATCAATTAGACATCTAGGATCAATTAGACATCAAGAGCAACATTCCTGTGAAGTTTCATGAAAATCCGTCAAGTAGTTTCAGAGGAACAGTCGCTACAAGTTTTCATTATATAACTATGTAAACAAAGTTGGCCGCTGGCAGCCATGTTTAACATAGAATCAAAACGATTTTTGACAAGGACTAACATCATGTCATGCTGATCATTTTAGAAAAAGTCCCATATCAATATCACTTATAGTTTTCAAGAAGTAGTCGCTACAAACTTGTATTTTGAAAATCTATTTTTAGCCATGGCAGCCATCACGAATTTCCGGCCTAAATGAAATATTGCTAGGATCAATTAGACATCAAGAGCAACATTCCTGTGAAGTTTCATGAAAATCCGTCAAGTAGTTTCAGAGGAGTAGTCGCTACAAGTTTTCATCATATAACTCTATGTAAACAAAGATGGCCACTGGCAGCCATGTTTAAACTCGAATCAAAATAATGTTTGACTCTGATAACCATCATGTCATGCTGATCATTTTACAAAAAGTTCCATATCAATATCACTTATAGTTTTCAAGATGTAGTCGCTACAAACTTCTTTTTAAAAAATATATTTTTAGCTGTGGCGGCCATCTTGAATTTCTGGCCGACCTGAAATTTTTCTAGGATCAATTAGACATTAAGAGCAACATTCCTGTAAAGTTTCATGAAAATCCGCAAAGTAGTTTCAAAGGAGTAGTCGCTACAAGTTTTTACTATATAACTCTATGTAAACAAAGATGGCCGCTGGCAGCCATGTTTAACGTTGAATCAAAACAATGTTTGACAAGGACCAACATCATGTCATGCTGATCATTTTAGAAAAAGTCCCATATCAATATCACTTATAGTTTTCAAGAAGTAGTCGCTACAAACTTGTATTTTGAATATTTATTTTTAGCCGTGGCGGCCATCTTGAATTTTGCTAGGATCAATTAGACATCAAGAGCAACATTCCTGTGAAGTTTCATGAGTAGTAGTCGCTACAAGTTTTCATTATATAACTCTATGTAAACAAAGATGGCCGCTGGCAGCCATGTTTAACGTCGAATCAAAACGATTTTCGACAAGGACCAACATCATGTCATGCTGATCATTTTAGAAAAAGTCCCATATCAATATCACTTATAGTTTTCGAGAAGTAGTCGCTACAAAGTTGTTTTTTAAAAACCTATTTTTAGATCTGGCGGCCATCTTGGATTTCACAATGACTTTTTGCTAGAATCAAATAGACTTCATGGTCAACATTTCTGTAAAGTTTCATGAAAATCCATTCGGTAGTTTCAGAAGAGTAGTCGCTACAAAAAAAAAAGTTTACAGACGGACAGACAGACAGACGGACGACGCACCACGGCATAATCTCTGCTGATCTCTGATCAGTCGAGCTAACAAGGTCCTTTTTAAGCCTTTGATCCTTTCATGAACCTGCTAGTTTCACTAAGGGCTATTCCATTAAAACAGACCCGGGACCCCAGGATGGTAATTTAATAAAGATCTACGGGTGATTGAAATGTGGTTCTCATCTATGGGTGTGTTCAATTTCAAAAGTGCCTTCCTGGAGTCCCATGTGTTTTATTGTAATAGCCTTAAATGCATTATACAATAGCAAGAACTTTTTTATTCTTTAACTAGAGAATGTTTAATGCTTTTCTGAAGGAAGTATGACAGCAATATCACTGGCAGTTATACTGAATATTGCACAAAGTGCCTTTTCAATATCACAACACTGTGAATACGACAACACTGTGAATACGTTCTCTGCAGCTCATGAAGATCACATCAACATGATACCTGGGACCCGTATTATTAAATATCTGACCATTATTTTCATTGTAAGTGAAAATCTTAAATTCTTTGGGTATTTTCCCTTAAGGGTGCCCTCTGGTGAATATCAGAACAGATAGAATATTTTATTTCCCTGTTTTTTATGAAGACTAACATATTACTAGTTAGTTTCTGGAAAAATAATGATGGGTCGGTGATTTAACTTTTTCGCAAAATTAATCTTTAGTAATACACTCTCACAGTGCGGTTTTAAATTCTGAATCAGCTGCAAATTGTGTATGGCAACTTACATGTGTGTAGTGCGGTTTGCAGAACAGGTATCGATTTTCCATCTTTTTTAATGTAATAGATCATACTTTAGGACGAAAAATTAAGGGTTGGTGTATTTTTATCACCATCTGAAAAATTAGTACATCCCTTGTCATTACCCCACCCAGTTTACTATAAATTGCATTTTTAAATTTGTGATCCATAAATTTTTCATGATAAAGGAACAGATAACTTTTTGAGATATTTTGTCTACAATATATACAAGACCTGAGTATCAGAATGAAAAAATAACAAGAGGTCAATGACCTTGAAGCTCTACTGATTGATTTTGATTTCAGGAAGTAGTCGCTACAAACTTGTTTTTTGAAAATCTATTTTTAGCCGTGGCGGCCACCTTGAATTTCCGGCCGACCTGAAATTTTGCTAGGACCAATAAGACATCAAGAGCAACATACCTGTGAAGTTTCATGAAAATCTGTCAAGTAGTTTCAGAGGAGAAGTCGCTACAAGTTTTCATTATATAACTCTATGTAAACAAAGATGGCCACTGACAGCCATGTTTAACATTGAATCAAAATAATGTTCGACTCGGATAACCATCCTGTCATACTGATCATTTTAGAAAAAGTCCCATATCAATATCTTTTATAGTTTTCAAGAAGTAGTCGCTACAAACTTATATTTTAAAAATCTATTTTTAGCTATGGCGGCCATCTTGAATTTCCGGCCGACCTGAAATTTTGCTTAGATCAATAAGACATCAAGAGCAACATTCGTGTGAAGTTTCATGAACATCCGTCAAGTAGTTTCAGAGGAGTAGTCGCTACAAGTTTTCATTATATAACTCTATGTAAACAAAGATGGCCACTGGCAGCCATGTTTAACGTCGAATCAAAATAATGTTCAACTCGAATAACCACCATGTCATGCCGATCATTTTAGAAAAAGACCCATATCAATACCACTTATAGTTTTCAAGAAGTAGTCGCTACAAACTTTTTTTTTTTAAATCTATTTTTAGCTGTGGTGGCCATCTTGAATTTCCGGCCGACCTGAAATTTTTCTAGGATCAATTAGACATCAAGAGCAACATTCCTGTGAAGTTTCATGAAAATCCGTCAAGTAGTTTCAGTGGAGTAGTCGCTACAAGTTTTCATTATATAACTCTATGTAAACAAAGATGGCCGCTGGCAGCCATGTTTAACGTCGAATCATAATGATTTTCGACAAGGACCAACATCATGTCATGCTGATCATTTTAAAAAAAGTCCCATATCAATATCTCTTATAGTTTTCAAGAAGTAGTCACTACAAACTTATTTTTTAAAAATCTATATTTAGCCGTGGCGGCCATCTTGAATTTCTGGCCGACTTGAAATTTTGCTAGGATCAATAAGACATCAAGAGCAACATTCCTGTGAAGTTTCATGAAAATCTGTCCAGTAGTTTCAGAGGAGTAGTCGCTACAAGTTTTCATTATATAAATCTTATAAACAAAGATGGCCGCTGGCAGCCATGTTAACTGTCGAATCAAAACGATTTTCAACAAGGATCAACATCATGTCATGCTGATCATTTTAGAAAAAGTCCCATATCAATATCCCTTAGAGTTTTCAAGAAGTAGTCGCTACAAACTTGTTTTTTAAAAACCTATTTTTAGATTTGGCGGCCATCTTGGATTTCACATCTACATGAATTTTTGCTAGGATCAACTAGACTTTATGGGCAACATTTCTGTAAAGTTTCATGAAAATCCATTCAGTAGTTTCAGAGGAGTAGTCGCTACAAAAAAAAGTTTACGGACAGACGGACGGACAGACGGACGGACGAAGGACGCCGCACCACGGCATAAGCTCTGCTGATCTCTGATCAGTAGAGCTAAAAATTGGGGGTCGGTGTGCATATAAGAAAGATATTCAATAAAAACTGAGAAAAAAATGTGCTTTTTTAGATTTCGACGAGCTCCGACATATAACGGCATAGGTCTGTAACAAATAATAGGAAAAGACTTTTTATTCCTGTCTATGTATATGCTAACACATGTCTTTGTAATAAAGTTTAAATTAAGTGAATATCTTAAATGGTTTTTGAGAAATACCATCTTTTGTACCCCTACCCCCCATTTTGGCTTATGTTAAAAATTGTCAATTTTGGGCACAACATGTGAGGTCAAAAAAAAAATCTAATTTTTTTTTTTTTTTTTTGCACTAAAATATCCCTATTGGGCATAAGTTTGTTACTGTATAATTATTTTTTCCAGTTTTATTATAATTTTTGAAATATAACAAATGTAAATTTCCGGAAGTGCAAAAATCCAAAACCTCAGCAGAGGGCACCCTTAACAACTACATTAAAATCAATATATAAATATATTTGTGTATGCTTTTGACTGGCCTGCTATTTCAACACATTTTTTTATTATTATAAATGCTTTACATTGATATGGTAGAAGAAAGTTAATTTTGATATGATCAAAAGATGTTTAATAAAATGGGCCCCAAAGGATTATTATCCAAGTCCATTCCATTATTGACAAACAAAAATGGATGCCGGTGGACATCTTAGAAGTGATGTAGTAAACATACAAGTTTAAAGACTGATTCTGAACCATTGCATCTGCTCCAACTGGAGCATATCTCAAGTTTCATGAGGACAGTTGAGAAACTGCTCAGTGATCCAATTTTGATCACAAAATCAATAGGCATCAGTCATAAGAGCATTTCATGTTATATAACAGACCAAATAAATTTTCAAGATAATATTTTTATTATTTAGAAATACATGAAATACATAACGTGTACAATCAAACGAAACCGAAATCCCGCTTTCATTCAGAACTGTGACACTACAGACTGGCCCTGAAAATATAAACACAAATGCACTATAATAGGGGCACAGACACAAATGCATTTCTAGATAATATAAACAAGAGGTCAATGACCTTGAAGCTCTACTGATTGATTTTGATTTCAGGAAGTAGTCGCTACAAACTGGTTTTTTGAAAATCTATTTTTAGCCGTGGTGGCCATCTTGAATTTCCGGCTGACCTGAAATTTTGCTAGGATCAATAAGACATCAAGAGCAACATTCCTGTGAAGTTTCATGAAAATCCGTCAAGTAGTTTCAGAGGAGTAGTCGCTACAAGTTTTCATTATATAACTCTATGTAAACAAAGATGGCCACTGACAGCCATGTTTTACATTGAATCAAAATAATGTTCGACTCGGATAACCATCATGTCATGCTGATCATTTTAGAAAAAGTCCCATATCAATATCTCTTATAGTTTTCAAGAAGTAGTCGCTACAAACTTATTTTTTAAAAATCTATTTTTAGCCATTGTGGCCATCTTGAATTTCCGGCCGACCTGAAATTTTGCTAAGATCAATAAGACATCAAGAGCAACATTCGTGTGAAGTTTCATGAAAATCCGTCAAGTATTTTCAGAGGAGTAGTCGCTACAAGTTATCATTATATAACTCTATGTAAACAAAGATGGCCACTGGCAGCCATGTTTAACGTCGAATCAAAATAATGTTCGACTCGGATAACCATCATGTCATGCTGATAATTTTAGAAAAAGTCCCATATCAATATCACTTATAGTTTTCAAGAAGTAGTCGCTACAAACTTGTATTTTGAAAATCTATTTTTAGCCATGGCGGCCATCTTGAATTTCCGGCCGACCTGAAATTTTGCAAGGATCAATTAGACATCAAGAGCAACATTCGTGTGAAGTTTCATGAAAATCCGTCAAGTATTTTCAGAGGAGTAGTCACTACAAGTTAACATTATATAACTCTATGTAAACAAAGATGGCCACTGGCAGCCATGTTTAAAGTCGAATCAAAATAATGTTCGACTCGGATAACCATCATGTCATGCTGATAATTTTAGAAAAAGTCCCATATCAATATCTCTTATAGTTTTCAAGAAGTAGTCGCTACAAACTTATTTTTTAAAAATCTTTTTTTAGCCGTGGCGGCCATCTTGAATTTCTGGCCGACCTGAAATTTTGCTAGGATCAATTAGACATCAAGAGCAACATTCCTTGAAGTTTCATGAAAATCCGTCAAGTAGTTTCAGAGGAGTAGTCGCTACAAGTTTTCATTATATAACTCTATGTAAACAAAGATGGTCGCTGGCAGCCATGTTTAATGTCGAATCAAAACGATTTTCGACAAGGACCAACATCATGTCATGCTGATCATTTTAGAAAAAGTCCCATAGCAATATCCCTTAGAGTTTTCAAGAAGTAGTCGCTACAAACTTGTTTTTTAAAAACCTATTTTTAGATTTGGCGGCCATCTTGGATTTCACATCTACATGAATTTTTGCTAGGATCAACTAGACTTCATGGGCAACATTTCTGTAAAGTTTCATGAAAATCCATTCAGTAGTTTCAGAGGAGTAGTCGCTACAAAAAAAAGTTTACGGACAGACAGACGGACGGACGGACGGACGGACGCCGCACCACAGCATAAGCTCTGCTGATCTCTGATCAGTAGAGCTAAAAACAAGAACTATTGCTAAGGTGAAGAATACCCCAGTTTCAATTTTAAGTCAAAGCAGGGCTCAAATTTAAGCTGTTTTACTGGCAAAATGCCAGTAAACTTTTGAAGCACTGGCAGTATTTAATATGCAAGTGCTTTAATAATACCCTTCTAGTTAACAATATACCATTTAGGCATAATATAGTTTATAGCAAAAAATTAATGACCAGTCAAAATGATAAGTAAAAGAGCTATTGTTTTTTGTTTGCTAGAGTGAGCTACAATTTTTTACGGATGGCCTAAACCTATGGTAAACACTAAGTTGGATAGAGGCTATTAACTTTATGTGACCTTTCTGAAAAACCAAAATACATACCATTCCTTATAATCCTCAACCATCTTGATACAAAGGTAGTGACAAAGACATCAGCATAGTTCACCATGCTGTTCCAGACCAACAGATTGCATTCTGACTCTGAAATACATGGAACACTTTAGAACTCATAACATGATACAGTTTCTACTTTTGGGCGAATACAATAGCCTTTGCATCCATTTTAACCCAGAGTAACTCACAGGCTGATCTGGGTTTACAATGTCCAGCCGCTCATCAGTCATTTCTCCAAAACACCCCTTTGTAACATAAATGGAATGGTCTAAATTTAAAGAAAGGAAAGTCCATCATACATTCAAAACGGGCTTTTAAAGGGTTAATCAATATTTATTTCGTAATATGTTCACAAAATAATTATAATTATAATGTGGATGGCTGGCCCAGTGAATAGAATACTGCTGGCATACATGTAGATGTTTAGGTGTTTAGAAGTTTAAAAGCAGTACATGGATTCTGGTATCTCATATCTGAGTTAATACGGCCTTAATATAAATAAAGATCTTAATGTAAAACTTTAATGTCAATTAAACAAAGGCAACTTTTTTGAGCAGAAACCATTTTTCTATTGTGTATTTCCATATATACAGTCATGGTGAACTTGACCTTTGACCTACTTAGTATTGACCCCAAACACAAGAGGCCATCCTTAAAAAAAGTATTTGTTGCTGTTTCCAGACCCAGGATTTCATAAATGAGGTAGGCAGGTGAATTATTTTTTTGCCACTGGCAGTAAACACAAGAAAATAAAGAAAAATATACTGAAGATAGCAACAACAAAAAAGGGAAATGTTCAGCAAATCAACAATGTGTTATGGTCGACCTGAATGTAGGTGTTAGACAAAAAAGAAAATAGGTGTTTCCTAGTGCATGCTCTAATAAAAAATAGGGTAGGTCGGTAGGCATTTTCTTTTCTTTTTTTGCATTTTTTTTGGAGCAAGATAATGTGAAATTCTATTTATCACATAAAACTCATACAAGTTGACGATACAACATGTGAGTTTCCACCTGTGTTAAATTAGGCATTCCTTTTACAAATAATAGGACACTTTAATCCAGAAGACCACTGCTTAACATGCATTTTACTAATTAGTTTTATAGTTTATTAGCATCACATTGTTTCCTCTCACCTAGGGCAATGTACCTATGAAGTTCATGAAGGTACATGTACCGCTGCAGTTATCATGCGGAACGTGAATTGTTTACAGTCGGACGGACGAACAACCCCATACCATAATACATCACCAGTTTTCAAAGGCAGAAAGTCCTGCAGGCTTCCTACTCATAAAAGTTTATAGTGTCGAACCCTGCCAATATGGCAGTGGCATGATAAAAAAAAATTAAAAAAACTCTGAGCACAAAAAATATTACCCCTGAATTGTTGACCAAGCCATCTGAATGATTACACCGAGCAGTATGTTGATCGACTGGATAAGCTTGTGGTAACGACTATGTCCTCATTCATGATAACCTAAAAATAAAGATTCGATATCTCTAAATTAAAATAATATCTTCATACATTTAACATGTAATTCCAGTGAAAATTAAAAACTTGTTGTAAAGTCGGAATGACTCCGTAAGTGTTGCATCAAGCTTTTTCTAGAACTAGTAGAAGAGAAGTTTTACAAAATAAACGTTAATACATAAATATACCATATCAACCAAATTATTATGTTTATATAGCTCTCTTTTATTCAGGTCTAAAATCTCAATTCACCATATACCCTGGTGCATAAGCTAGGATAGCACACATAACTGTACAAACTGAATTTTCTTGTTTTTAAGGGGAATTTTTAAGGCTCATTCATTAAACTTGAAAGCCACAACCTGCATGTTGATCCCCATGGTGAAGCAGTCCATATTCTATATTTCTTCCACAGTAGGTCACAGTGACCGGAAACTTTGCACATGATGATGGATATATTAAGTAACATTAAATGAAATCCAGCAAAAAAGAAGCAAGATAAGCATATCAAAGCAGAGACAGCAAGTGACCTATATTTCGTCCAATGCAAGTCACACCTTCATTTGCAGATGGTGTTAGATGATATAACGCAATATTCTAGTGGTTTGGTAAAAATCCTGCAATTAATGACGAAGATACAAACAAATGAAAGTCTGACGTACCGACAAACTGAACGAACAAACGTACACTGGACGGCATTGTAAGATCTGTAAACGGGCTCGACAAAAATAGAGACTGTCGTTATACCAGTATGTCAAACTTAAATCTGAACCCTAGACCTCCAAGAAAAGCCTTTAAATTATCTATTTTTTAAAATGATTTCTTGTTGTTTTTTTATGACTATATTTTCTCAAATAATGAAAGAAACAATTGGGTGTGAAATGCTTGAGACATAACTATTATGTGTTAAACCATTAAAACTAATATAAGTAAAGTTATAACATGTAATGCTAAATAAAATAACTCAACCAGAACCAGAACTAGTAATATAGAAAACAGCAGTCAATTTGTTTCCCTTGCAGATTTTCCGGGACATATAATTATAGTACATTTACGTACTCACTTCATATTATTATTAAGCAAATGAAATAGGCTTAGTATATTTTTATGTTTTATATTCATAAACTTAAAGGGGTTGATGCATTATTTTCAAACACAATTTATTTAAAAGGACTCTGAAAAAGTCGAAAAAAGCTGAAAAAATATCACAATGCCATGAAAAATAAAGAAGATATGACCGATTGAAAATTTGCAAACAATATAAATGAGGCGGCCATCTTGGATCGAAGACGTCATCGTGCCTTTTCACTATAAAGGGCATATAGATTTTAAAGAAGAAAAAAATCAGTGCAAATTGATTAACTAGACGGGTGTTCTGCGGAACACGTGTGTCGCCTGTCATCGCTTTGTCAGTATTTATAACAGGTTTTTTTGGACCCAGATACATGTAAATGACCGTGACAAACTGGCCTGAATAAGTTTTGTGAAGAAAAAAATAGTATTTAACCCATATAATGACCTTCAGTGTGACCTTGACCTTTATATATATTTTAGTATGGTCATGTCGCTGTGGTTGAGTATATATTGAAAGTTTGATGAAAAAATGAAAAAGTTGTAGCCAACGTTAAAGTTTTCGTGACGGACGGACAACAAAGTGATCCCTATCTTCGAAAATGCGACACAAAAACTAAATATACAGATGTAAAATGTATCAATTTTATGCTTATTTTTCTTTTGCAGTGATTTTCTTTGCTTTAAGACATTCTGTCACTATTCCATTTATGGTAAAAAGGCGCGATGAAGTCATCGTTTAAAGTTGGCCGTCTCCATTTATGTTTCTTTGCAAATTTTCAACATGTCATAAATATCTCCCTTTTTTCCCATGGCATTTTGATATTTCTTTCAGCCTTTTTCACGTTTTTTTAAAAAAAGAGTCCTTTAAAATATTTTTTGTTTGAAAATAGCGCATCAACACCTTTAATACCATCTCAGAGGCCAATGTTTTTGCTTGCCTATTTTTAAAGCCGTTATTGGACTATATTCCCAATTTTTTCCCCCATTTTTGAGACAAAAATTCCCAATTGAAAGAAAAAAAAATAATAAAAAAAATCAAGAAAAAAACAACATTTGTGTGATAAGTACTGAGAATGAAACGCTTTTAAATGCCTGTTGACCTTAGTGTAGTCCAGAGCTGTAGATAAGCTGAGTTTTTGAGTATTTTACTCATACATTATTTTTTTTATAAAAACTCTCAGTTTTTTGTGAGTATCATCAACTGAATGTCAACTGCATTTAATACTTATAAAGTAACCATTAACTTGCAGTTTATGAATGCATATATATATATATATATATAATAGAGGTACGTACATGAACTGCTGGTATAAATACAAAACAAGTGGCTAGAAAAAATAGATCGCTAATATGAAATGGCCACATGTCACTCTTAAATATTATTGCTGAAATTAACTTCAAAATATTTAATAATCAAGTTACAATGATCAAAAATGATCTGTTTCTAGCTATTCAAATAATTGTTAATTATGATTTGTAAATATATAATATATGGGAGTTCATTTAGGCTATCTAGAAAATTAACTGAACAAAAAAGTAACTGAACAACAAGATTGCTGAGTGTCCCTTTAATGATACAGACAGCTGATAACCATGCATTATGTTATTCATAACAATGAATCATCACCACTGGCCTGAAATTAGACAAAAAATAAAACACTGTTATAGCTTTGACAAGGTTAAACAAAAAAATGGCCTCCATATATTACTGTCACTTAACTGGCAATATCAGCCTAACCCTTTGCTTCGAATAGTTCTCAATTGATGGTGTTTGAAATAAAATAGGAAATAATAATACTTTTAAATAAAACTTGTTCAAATTCAGCATTTTTTCTCTCCAAAAAACACCTTTTTGAGAACTTTTAATTGTTGTTTCTTAGTTGACCATCCATAACATGTCCATCAAACATGTTTTTGATGCGTATTTATTATTAAATGAAAGACTGAGACTTAATACATATAAAAAATACTATCGTTCTTCTTTATTTTAACATTGTCAAAATTGCCCCTTCTTCCAATTCACGTCAAATTTTTCCCCCCCTAAAGGGCCCCAATACTCCCTTCCCACAAAAGTAAAAAAAAAACACTGAATGTAATCATATAATAAAATAATGAAAAAAATAAAAAATAGGCAGTGTCCTCCCAAAAGAGCCTGTGAACTCTGAATACTGAACACAACCTCATTCAAGCAAACTGCCATATAAATATTATTGACCGAATATGTGAAACCATCACATTCACATGCTGAAACAAGGGTAGGTGAGAATCAGAACTGTTAACTTGGCAATTTACCACACAAATTGAAATTTGCTTGTTTCTTCATTAACAAGAGCAACAACTCCACGTGCACTGGTTTTGATCATTGTTGGAGAAACCCGATCTGTGGGCCAGTGGATAGCACATTCGGACTGAATCCGGAGATCACCGATTAGGGTCGATGAGGACCTTTTTGAGTATTATCATCCAAGCATGTTAAAGAACAATAGTAATCTATTTGAAAGTAAGAGTAGGGCAGGGTTCCAGGATTCCTATGTATCCACCCTGGGACAACTCTTATGCATACAATCATGTACACAAGCCAGGAGCATAGCTGGGCTTACGCACCTACGCACATGCGTACATTATTTGTCAATGTCTGGAAAAAAAATGCGAAAAACGCAATAAAAACTGAAGAGGATGGGGTGTGAGGGGTGAGTTGTTTTAAACTTATAAAGTTCCGTATGCCGTACCTGATTTAATTTTGTCTTCTGATTTCAATGTGTATTAAAATAGCTGTCAAAATAGCTTAAAATTGCTATGAAATATAGGCCAAAACTCACCTATGATCGTCTGGCAAAAATATATATCAAGGGCAATAACTTTATATTACATGTTATTTTTGCTTATACTCTGTAAAATAATATGAAACATTAATTCTGCTCATTCGCCAAACTCAACCAAGATCTTATTGAAACAAACATTAATGTTCAATTGAAACGTTTGAAGCTAATGCATTAATAAAGACGAACATTACAGTTTCATGACAGTAATAAACCTCCCCCGATAGCCATACCCTATCCTCCTTTTATTAACATATACACATTTTACATATAAATACATACAAAATATAGAGGACCATTGATGACTGCCTGTGTCACATTTCTCGTTAACAAAACAATTTGCAAACATTAAAGTTCTACTCATTACAACAGAAGTTTTACAGCAAAAAAATGACAAGACAAAAATAATTTGTCTATATATACATAATTTTCATTACATGTATCATCAATATTTATATACCAATAAACTTTATCCCGGCTGGGAATAAAAAGAGCAAACGGAGCAAAAAATATTTGGACACGCAGCAACATTGGTGGCATTTTTCATTTTCTCTACCCCACCCCCGCTACCAGACCTTATTTAGGAAAATAAATAAACAAACGAGCCTGGATTTCTTTCTAATTATTTTGTTACTAATTTACCTAGCAGTTGCTGGTTTAATACATAAACAGCAACTCAACAAAAATAGTGCTGTGTGTCCGTTGAAAGAGACTTGAGGCAATTTCAAAGTAATAATTTGTTACGGGTTCCAACATTAATTTAAATTCCCAAATTTTATTATTATTTTATACAAAATTTATACATCAACAAGCATCGCATAGAATAAAATTTTACCAGACTGCCTTCAGTGCCTTTAAAAATTAAATTCATTACATTACTATGTGTGAAAGACCAGGATATCTCAGTGAAAGAAAATTCATAATCCCTAAATTTATTAACTCTTAGGTTTAAAGTTTTGAATCACTGAATAAAACTAGAAGTCTAGAAGGGTGTTCCACGGAGCACTTGCATCGCCTGCCGTGTGCTTATTTCAACAAGTACAATCTAACTGTAAAGTTTGAAGACACGGGGTGTTCCACGGAGCACTTGCATCGCCTGCCGTTTGCTTATTTCAACAAGTACAATCTAACTGTAAAGTTTGAAGACACGGGTTGCAATCCGTCATGAATTATGGAGTAGTTTTTTATTTTTAAGTGTTAAAGTTTAAGAAAAGAGGCATAAATCTCCATTGGATAATTGACAAAGAAGGACTGTATAAAGTTTAATGACCATAGGTCAATATTTTGCCAAGTTATCATGGTTATGAGCTATGCAAAGTTTCAGGTTAAAGTTTTATGACAAGGGGGCATAACTCTGCCAAAATGTCAGAGTTATTGATCATGGGTAACAATATTCTGTGTGTGTGGTAAGATGAATAAGTGTGTGAAGCTTCATGAGTCAAATACTTCTTAAGTTATGGCTTGTAATGAGGCGTGTTAGGTTGCAGGTTAGTTTTATGAAAGGGGGAATAACTGTCAGAATGAAAGTCAGAGTTATTGGACATGTTTAACAGCAGATGAAGATGTGTGTGAAGTTTCATGAACATTTCAAGTTATAGAAAGGTTAGGTTGCAGGTTAAAGTGTGACGGATGGACGATGACGGACAAAGTGATCCCTAATTGTCTGCCATGCTACGCAGGCGACACAAAAAATGTTTATAGAAACAAACACACCGGATCATCGGATTGCGGAAATCTAAAAGTAAATTCTAACAACAATGGACTTTTTTGTTGTCTATTTATAAATAATTTGGCAAATGCCAAAAGTTTTCACTGTAAACCGATTTAAAATGTAATAAATAGATTAAAATTATTAAGTGTTGGGTTTGATTAGAGGAAAATCCTTCACTCAATGGTAGGAGTGTTTTGTTTTTACATTTCCTCGCATCCGAATCATGAATAGAACCACACGCCTACCATCTCGTGAAGTATTTCCCTATAATGTATCCCAGCTGTTAAATGATCTCTGTATCTTTCTTGAACTGTACAAGTGTAAACATTCAACACACATCAAGATATTTTTTTACATTGAATTACCACAAAATAAAGACAAAGAATTTGGACATATTCAATGTTATGTACATGTAGTTTTACATAAAAAGCCTGAAGTATCATCAAATATTCTCTTTTATATGTTTACCCAGTAGTAAACATGCCCTGGTACATATTAATACTGTCATAGTTTTTCTGCTCAATTTCAGTATTTAGTTTTACTATAAACACAGACCTGTACGTGTATCAGTGTATTAGGCAGAAATTCAAGAACTGGGTGTGCAAATATGCAAACAGGGTGTGCAAAATACGTTGCTAACACGCGACAATTCGCGACAAGTGGGTGAAAATGGGGTAATTTATTTTTACAGATAAAGGTGACAAAATACATTTTAGGTCATATTTCTTCTATAAACAGTGGGAACGCCAGGAACTAATTATTCAGCTTTTTTGATCATGTTGATGCTCCGCGACAGGGATTATTTTTTTAGTGTTTCCCGGACTATTTCATTAAAACAAGAGGTCAATGACCTTGAAGCTCTACTGATTGATTTTGATTTCAGGAAGTAGTCGCTACAGACTTGTTTTTTGAAAATCTATTTTTAACCGTGGCGGCCATCTTGAATTTCCGGCCGACCTGAAATTTTGCTAAGATCAATAAGACATTAAGAGCAACATTCCTGTGAAGTTTCATGAAAATCCGTCAGGTAGTTTCAAAGAAGTAGTCGCTACAAGTTTTCATTATATAACTCTATGTAAACAAAGCAGCCATGTTTAAGGTCAAATCAAAACAGTTTTCGACAAGGACCAACATCATGTCATACTGATCATTTTAGAAAAAGTCCCATATCAATAACTCTTATTGTTTTGAAGTAGTCGTCGCTACAAACTTATTTATTTTAAATCTATTTTTAGCTGTGGCGGCCATCTTGAATTTCCGGCCGACCTGAAATTTTTCTAGGATCAACTAGACGTCAAGAGCAACATTCCTGTGAAGTTTCATGAACATCCGGCAAGTAGTTTCAGAGGAGTAGTGGCTACAAGTTTTTACTATATAACTCTATGTAACCAAAGATGGCCACTGGCAGCCATGTTTAACGTCGAATCAAAATAATTTTCCACAAGGATCTACATCATGTCATGCTGATCATTTTAGAAAAAGTCCCATATCAATATCACTTATAGTTTTCAAGAAGTAGTCGCTACAAACTTATTTTTTAAAAATCTATTTTTAGCTGTGACGGCCATCTTGAATTTCCGGCCAACCTGAAATTTTGATAGGATCAATTAGACATCAAGAGCAACATTCCTGTAAAGTTTCATGACAATCCGCCAAGTAGTTTCAGAGGAGTAGTCGCTACAAGTTTTTACTATATAACTCTATGTAAACAAAGATGGCCGCTGGCAGCCATGTTTAACGTTGAATCAAAACGATTTTTGACTAGGATCAACATCATGTAATGCTGATCATTTTAGAAAAAGTCCCATATCAATATCACTTATAGTTTTCAAGAAGTAGTCGCTACAAACTTATTTTTTAAAAATCTATTTTTAGCTGTGACGGCCATCTTGAATTTCCGGCCGACCTGAAATTTTTCTAGTATCAATTAGACATCAAGAGCAACATTCCTGTAAAGTTTCATGACAATCTGCCAAGTAGTTTCAGAGAAGTAGTCGCTACAAGTTTTTACTATATAACTCTATGTAAACAAAGATGGCCACTGGCAGCCATGTTTAACGTTGAATCAAAACGATTTTTGACTAGGATCAACATCATGTCATGCTGATCATTTTAGAAAAAGTCCCATATCAATATCACTTATAGTTTTCAAGAAGAAGTCGCTACAAACTTGTATTTTAAAACTCTATTTTTAGCTTTGGCGGCCATCTTGGATTTCACATCAACATGAATTTTTGCTAGGATCAACTAGACTTTATGGGCAACATTTCTGTAAAGTTTCATGAATATCCATCCAGTAGTTTCAGCTGTGAAGTCGCTACAAATAAAAGTTTACGGACAGACGGACAGACAGACGGACAGACGGACGACGGACGCCGCACCACGGCATAAGCTCTGCTGATCTCTGATCAGTAGAGCTAAAAATCACAAAACGCCGCCATTTTCTTTTTGTAAAAACGTCGATTCAGACCGCAGTTATCAATTTTACGCGTACCTAGTTTACGGGAGTGAACATATTTTGTAAAATGTCAGTTTTGGATTACGTCATCATTACGTAGAATGTGTTTACACGTTAGTAAACGTTGAATCCACTGAGTTTTGATAGCGATATCTGATGCAGGGTGTTTACACTGGGATAAACAATTGGAAATATACACAGGTTAACGTAATGACGGAAACAGTTGACTGTCTTAGAACTCTGCAGGCAAATAACACGTGAGTTCAAATGTGTACATGTACAACCCTTTTTTTGGTTTGTTTATGCAGTGTTTTCTTGAAATTTGCCAAGCACATCGATGGTGTTAATGTTGACAAACTGTGTAAATAGTAAATATAACTGGATCAGCCGTGTCAGTTGTTGATTTCATTGAATTATTCATAAGATTCCTCTCTCAGAATCATTCTTGTTTGTATAACAAGACCTGTAGCCAGAAACATGAGGCCATTCCAGGGGTGGTCCATGTTCCCTTGTTCCCTGATAATACGACCCGGTGATCCCCAAATTTTCTTTGTTCCCCAAAAATATGATCCATTGTTCCCCAAAACCGCTGGGAGACCCTCAGCCCTGAACCCTGTGAAGGGGTACACCTTATGGTATGCCTGTAATGGTCAGTGTCGAGCCCCACATATGCTGCATGTCCATGGGACACAGCAATTCCTAAACCACATCTCTGCCACCCCCTTCTCTACATTTACCCACAGGCAGCTGACGCATACCCTCCCCATGGACTTTTTACCCTTCTTTGAAGCGGCCTGTAAAACTAAAAGGCCCATTCCCCACTCTCATTTCTTTTAAAAGCATGCAGACTTCCCCACTTTTTAAACTTACCTTGGACATTTCATTCCCCATTTAAGTAATCCGCCCCCAATTAAAGGCAAAAGGCCCCTTCCCCAAAAGTGGTAAAAAGGCCCTGCTGCCCCCACCACTATCCCCAACCCCCTTCCCCTCTCTTCTACGTCCCTCCCGCATATTTTCTCTACAGACCCTTTTATGTGTTCAATGAAATGCTAAATACTGAAACACTTGGTTTTCAATTAAAAACAAAATATACATTGCATCCCAGTTCTATTTTATGTGATTGACTCCGCTAAAGTGATATGTGTACCATGAACAGGACTTTTTTACCTTATGTAACAGGAACACCTCTAAAAGGCCTCTTTCCCAATTGAGAACTTGACTGTTTTTTCCCCAATTGTGGCAGAAATATTTGCCAATCAGAAAGCAGCAGTGTCTCAGAATTTGAGAAAAAGCATTAATTCTGCAATGTGTTTTTGTCTGTGGAGTCAGTTCTGACTGAGAAACAGTAATTATAATAACTTGGCTGAAAATATAAATAAAGCATAGTATTGTCAAATTTACTTAATTGGTAAAATCTTACATCTTTCCCAAAATGAGAAATTGGTAAAATCTTTCATTCTCAAAATGAGAAATAAGCTCGTCTTTTTCCCCCAAATGGACAGGCCTGGGCCTCTTCCGAATTTTGTGGAAAAAAGCCCTGATGAAAACATTTTCTAAGTAACAGTACTGTACATAGAAATAAGAATTGAATACATAGATCTATCTAATTATTATTTAATTTCAGCGAAATGTTCAGATCCAAATGAAATTTATACACTGTGTCATTATTTTTTGCATAGGGAGACATCAGTCTCACAGACATGATGCCTGCATCTTACATATTCTGATCTGAAATGCGACTCTTGGTTGGATGAGGTGAGGTTGGAGGAGCTCACAAAAACAAGATGAATTTCATAGAGGTTTGTAAGCAGAACTTATTTGTATGGTGGGGAAGCATTTCACATCAATGCCAAAAAAATAATAAAATAATAATAATTAGATAAATCTAGTTAAAACACCTGGAAACCTTACCTTGAAAGGTGGAACTGAGAGACAGTATTAAAGCATGAAAAGGATCTTAAACAATACATACGTTCTCAGTATTAAAAAAATAACATTTGGTAATCTTTTTCAGTAAATTTTATATTGACTAAGACCGAATTAAATATACAGGTCTGTGTTTACTGTATTAAACCAGACCAACTCCCTTAATACACTGCTGACTCCTCTTTTTATTGGGAATAAAATAATAATCAGTTATTCTGAAGTAAAAAAATAATATAATTTGTTTTAATATGTTTGAGCCTGCAGACAGTCAGATTTTTCTTTATTTAATGTTCTTGTGGTCTAAATATAATTCATGGTGTAAAAAAAAAGATAAGTAAATATTTGATACCAAATAAATATACTGGCCCACTTTTATTGACAATGATATGTAAACACAGGTTTAATTTTTATTGTATTTGGCCTGTATTGGTTCTATATAAAATACATATTTTGTATATTATTAAAAGTGATCAAGATCTAGTATTTCATGTACAGCAGATATTTAAGTTGAAATACTCAGTGTTTGCATTTTCTTTATTTTTCAGACAAGATGCTGCCATTTTCAAAACACAAGGTTACGGTATACAACTGTAATGGATCCAAGTATTGAACAATAAATTGAATGTATTATCTTGAACTACATCTACAGTTCTTGTTCTCAACACTAACTGACACTCAAGTTTTTCACAAGGATCTGTGCATGCTGGTTTCCCCCCACATGCATTTAGCGCTCTCATCCATGCCAATGAGAGTGATGTGAAAAGTAGTTTTGCTTATTTAATACTCAATAAAAAAACACTCATCATTCCATTTGAGACGTTGAAGTACACAGTTTTATTGAACTGACTGTTACGTGTACATATAACGGAGAATACATGTTGATGCTGAACCTGTGACACAACTTCCAAAAAAAACAGTATAGGGTTGTAACTTGTTTTATTAACATATTAATTATGGACCTTAAAGGGACACACAGCAATCTTGATTTGTTGAAAAGCTAACAACTGGCAGCGTCCCATTAGTTTTTCTACATAATTCACATTTTTGCAATCATTAATATTAATACTAGAATTGTGGAAAGCTAATAGTTATTATTATATTACTAAACTGTTGATAATATTGCCCCAATAATTTATACATTTCACTCACAGCCATTACCAGTATGTATTATATGTTTGACATGCCTATTAAACAAATGATCACTTTTTCAACTGAATGACTTATGAATTCATTAAACCTGAGTATATCCAACATTTAAACTACACTTCACCCTCCCTATAATATATACATCTGTGCCAGTGGACATGGCAGCCGCTTAGGGATCACTTTAAGCTCTGTCAGCTCTCATGTAAGATCCTCTATTAATTTACCTATGTTCATGAAACACACATTTTCGTCTTACTCTATGAAAATATGTATAAAGTTCTTCCTTAGCAATTATTCAATGCTATTGACATGTCCAATAACTATGAATTTTATTTTGGCAAAGTTGTGGTTAGAGCATAATAGTATGTACATTGAATATGAAAATGAAACGCATTACGTATTTTAATAGACGCTTATAGTCTTCCAGACCGCCTCCAATCCATTTAAAATAAATCAGGAATGATAAATGTCCTTGCTGACAAAAGCACATGACAGACTTGTGTGGTATATAACATGATGCTGTTTTTCATGCTTTTATCATTTTGGCGACCATCTTAAAATTTTAAGTACGTTAGAAAATTAAAAAATAGAAGAAGCTGCACAGTAGCCGATTTCTAAGTTAAATATATAGTAAGGCCAAACAAAAAAATATGTGTGTTTCCTATTGCATGCTCTAAAAAAATAGGGCCGGTAGGTAGGTATTTTCTTTTCTTTTTTTTTCTTTTTTTTTTGGAGCAAGATATTGTGAGATTCTACATGTATTTATATCATAAACCCCATTCAAGTTGATGATACAGTTGAAAGTTTCTCTGTGATGTCAGTTTACCTCGATATATTGTGATAAATCATTGTTCAGATCAAATATTTTTTTATTTTTTTTATATAAAAAGTTTTAGGGTCGGCCCCTTAAAATAGGGTCGGTCTGGCCACCGGAAACACAGGTGTTTTTTTTTTTGCCTAATATATATAAGTAAATATATAATGTTAATAGCTCTTATTTATCCCATGTTGAGACGAAACACAAGCTAGACCACGAGATAATATACGTTTTAATTTGAATTGAATGTTGTTTAACGGCTCATCAACACAGTATAGGTTATTTAGAGCCGCCCCAGAGAGAGGGAAAGGAATACATAGAAATCTGGGAACCTGACCTACTCTTGTTATCGAATAGATTCCTATGGTTCTTTAACGTGCTCGGAGGATAAACCGAGACCGCCCGGTTTACGTCCCCATCCGACGGACGAGACTTAAGGGAAAGTGTCTTGGTCATCGCTAACCCGGCCGAATCCGAATTTTATTGAAAACAAAATTCTACAAAAGGATACTAAGTTTAGGGTTATTACCCTCGCGAGCCTATCTACCCTATAGGCTGCAGGGTTCTGCCCATCCCTTACTTATTGGTACTAATAAAGTTTCATAAAAGATGGTAGGTGTCATTGGCGTAGCTCTGCGTAAGCACGGTTCGCCCGACCCTACGCCTAACTCGGAAAATGTAAAAAGTCCAAAAATGCAGTAACAATGAAGGAGGTTTTGGTGGTGTGGGTGTTTGTGGGGGGGTGTATTTTCAGTTACATGTGTGTACTTACCTTTATATACCGTTTTATAACTCTGACATATACGTCAGAACGCGCATTGTAACATCAAAAAAACATAATACGGGTAGCATGACCCCGAACCCCACTAGGATAAGTTAAACGGAGTGAGGGCGGGAGGGACCCCGAACCCCTGAGGGCGGGAGGGACCCCGAACCCCACTAAGATGAGTTAAACTGTGTGTGTGGTGGGGGTGGGGAGGGGGTGCAGCAGGGTACACATACATGTAAGTGGTCGATTGCCAGTCATGTGTTCTTGTATCTCAGATGTAAAGGCGCTGGCACGGTTTAATACACAGATTGTTTCAAATATGCTATTTCACAGACTTTCAAAAAAGAGGCCTCGGTTACACAGTGGTAAAGCCGTTGAACCTAAGGAGCTGGAGCCCTTGTGATGGCGTGTCTGATGGGACTATTCACCCATCTTACTTCCCTCTGCGGTCGCTGTTCAAATCAATAAAGCCATAGTTCATATTATATTTGCGTCGACAATCCAAATGGCCTTTAAAATACATTTAAAATCATAGTTCGCATGCTAGATTAATTCTGTCCATTTAAAAAAAATGTGCTGGGTGGGGCGGGGGTGGATGGGTGGAAAGGATAATAGCCAATGATACTTTTTTTAAAGGGCTCTTCGACCAAAATAAATAAATAAAAACACACGTCCTTTCGAAGATTTAAAAAATTGCCCGCGTACACCTTTTCACCCTGTGATTATACTAGTACAGGCATTGTGACGTCACAATTCTGTGTTGGAATGTGGTCTTAGGGGAAACACGGTATTGATTTTTTTGTAATATTTTCAATAACAATCGACTTTAAAATGTATCATGTTAGCATACATATTTTGTCTCTTATCGACTGTCTGTTCACTACAATATATCAGGTAATTTCAGAATTTATCACACACAGAGATGACCGATGTATTGCATGCCATATTCCATGCCGTGTAACAAAACTATACAAAAACAACGTTCGAAACGCTTGCGTAAAACAGTGACCAAACGTTTTTTTGGGTAGAAAAAAGTACTTTTTTCAAATTCGCTTGAAAATTCACATACTGCCAGAGGAAGGATTAAACTCACCGTTCATGTTCTTGTCTTTTTTCTCGCTGTTAAAATCTTCATACAAATCGAGATACAAAATAAAAAAATTGAAGTCGATCGATAAACAGCTGACATTTTGCTCTTTCGCATGTTTGTTGACTGAAATCATTTTCACAATAACACAACATAGACCTAAATTTATTTTTAAAAGTAGGCCATGAAAATGATGGTTATTTTATAAGGAAATGACTTGTATAAATTATGTTTTAATTGTAGTGATAACAATATGATTCTGAAAGTTTTTTGTATGAAGCACACGGTTGAAGAGAGTCTCACTTTTCTGTGTGTAATTTTATGAACGGTCATGAAACGTTTTTTTTGGGTAGAAAAAAGTACTTTTTCCAAATTTTGATGAAATTTTACAGGCCTGTAGAGGAAGACTTTTTCTTGACTTTTATGCTTTCTTCTTTTTTCTCGCTATAAGAACAAACTGTAATTATCAATTTGATTAAAAGCTAAAATTTCACATAAATTTTCGAAACGATCGGTAATTTGTAAAAGCCTAGAAATCGTATTTTAATAAAAAAAGAATCGACAAAACACGTAAAAACTTAAAATTCATTCTGTAACAAACGAATTGATGCATTTGTTTATGTGTGTCATCATTGTACATTGTCAGTTGAATACAGTTTACATCACTGGTGTCATTTTGACCGCCATCCTGAAATCTGCTCAAAACGCAGTTTGTTTACGTTTTTTGCGCGTGACGTTTTTAAGTAAATATCCCTCCGCGGCGGCTTGGCGCTCCCACTGAAATGTATACAAAACATGACAATATTGAGAAAGTAAGAATTTGGAAGTGTTGCTGAGCAACAAAAAAAAAAAATTACCCCACCCACTCCCTCAAATATTGGCCGCGATATTTCTAAAACGGCCGTGAAAAAGACGGCTGCACGGTTGGCTGGCTAATACACAGACGTGTATACCATAATCTAGTCTGAGTCTGAAGAAATGACAAACCTCTGAACTGATATAGCCCAGGGGTTACATATCCTTAGTTAAAAGTTTTAATGCAGAAGCCTGAAGGAACCCCATCAGGGCTTTCAAGCCCTCAGAACATCTACATCCCTAAAGTTTCATGTTTTCAAATTATAAATATGGTAAAACTTAACTATGGACATGTTACACATGGGTTATGTCCAGTGAAATTCCAACAGACTCATACCACAGATAATTGTTATTTTTAAAAGTTATAACATTAAAATATTATATAATTATATGCCAGAATTGTGCACCAGTCAATGAAGGCCACCATACCTAGAAAAACTTACTATAAAATTCGGGTTATCCAATATTTACATCACTCCATAACTGACATTAAAACTGGCAGTCAAACAATTCTAACATTACACAGTAATATGTTGTCTACACGATGAATCACACTGCAGCTGTGGTGCTCTGCACTGTGTAGTAAACACTTTCAATGAAATATCTTTACTAAGTGTGGGAACCAGCCATCTGTATTTAAAGGGACACATGGCAATCTAGAGTTTTATATCAGGCATTACAAGTGTGTGTGTGTGTGTAGTTCTAAGGTTTATAGTCCCTCCGCCAACAAACTCAATGTGCCCTAAACCGAGATGGGTACAATAGAGTCTGGACTTTCTTAAAATGTATTTTTGAATTTTGAAGTTTACATGGCCCTGCCAACAGGTCTGTTTAAAGCCTAAATATGTGCCAAAGGCGGAGTCAACATCAGCGGAGTCAACATCAGCGGTTAATTCAACCTAATTTCGTGTGTTGACACCTTTTCGGTCCTAACTAAAAAGATAGCTGTAACATACCTATGCTAATAAAGTACTATTTCTCTAATGAAAAAATATTACCGATTTCGATAGTGCTATGCACGCATATATGCATGTTCATATATCCCTAAAAACACCCCACAGTGTTGTCGCGCCACCATATCTTTTAAGTCTTACTCGAGCCTAGACTTGATGTCTGTCGGGCAAGTGGCGGGCAACCAGATTTGCGAAGGTCACTTGCCCGCACCCAAAATCCACTTGCCCGGGGTGTCGGGCAACCGTATTTCCGGAACCCTGTATTCTTTTGATATTTCTGTCTTCATATACACAAATTCTGATATGTATTTCATTGAAACAAATTCTTCACAACTATTAAATACATACACATTTTCGGAGCAGTATATAAACACTTGGTATGCTACTTCATTTTGTCAATGTTCAGGAACATGATGGAGAGAACACAGTTTATTGGCATTTAATACACATTTCCTATAGTTGTTATACTCTAATACAGAAGTGAAGTAATGGCTAGAACTGTGTTGTGCAGAGCATTTATTTTCTTTTTCTCTTTTTGAAGTTGATATATAATGAATGCCTTTACTTTCTTTGTTTTTGTCTTTATTTTTGAATTGCTCAGAGAATGGAACGATCGAGACAGTTTCAGATATAAGGCCTGTTTCTGAAATTGTATTTCCATATGTTTTACCAATGGGATCAACTTCTGAATAGCCTAAGCATGGCTTGCTCTGTTTTGTTTCATTTGAAATTTGCTCATTTTTTTTAATGGGTTGGACACGACACTTCTTGACTTTACTTGGTTTACTTTTTTTAAATTTTTTTGAAGCCAGCTTTCCTAAACCATTACTTACTTTAACACTGGGATCTATATGTTCAGTGCTGTCACCTTCGCTTACCCTGATTTCATCGACTCCTAAACATGAAAACCTATTGCTATCAGCCATGTCAGCAACATTAAAGAAAACAAATGGCTGAAATCCTAAATTCTTGTAAGTGGTTCTAGTTTTGCATGTGCTGTCTTTAAAATCCGAAACATGATACTTAATTCTAGGCTGAATTAGATTTGGTTTCTTTTTACCAATAAATACAGTATTATTTTTGTAAGTCACATGTCCATTAAAGCGTTTTAAATTTTGCAGTTTATTACGACTTTTCGTTTTGTTCGACTGAACTGCGACCTCTGATGCGGACACCTGAATCTGTTTTCTATAAATTTGCACGCTATGACTGTATGTGCTTTCGAAAATGCGAGAGGATTATCATTATGCATGGGTAAGGGTGGAAATTCAAGCGGGTCATGTACAGGGCTTCCACTAAGGTTCAAATTTAGGAAGTTCGAACTTCCTGTGTATCAAATTTGGAAGTTCATTGGGAAAATTTAGGAAGTTCCAGTGTTTGGGCATGGCATTCATAGTCTTTGAGTCAGTGATTCCACGTGGTAGTGAGAGAAACAACACATCTAAATTGTTGAAAAAGAAAAAAAGGATAATTATAATCATCTATATGTTTATAAAAGAAAATATTTGATGACCTCATTATATAAACGGTTTCAAACTAAAAATACTTAATTTCCCTTTGCGTGCCATACCCCACCCACAAGTTTTATACAGTAAATTACATTTTGCAAACAGTTTTCAATTGATCAGTCCAGGAAAGCTTTTAAATTGGCATACATTAATGAAAGGTATGTAACACTGTCAAGTGTAGGAAGAAATGTAACAGATTCTTTAATTTATTATCAAAGCAATCGATTGTTTTTGCCAGTGATAATTTCACTTCCGTGTTTAGTCTCCATTTGCGAAGAGTTCTCTCCCCTAGGTTAGTGATTATTAAATATTGTTTGTCGTACTTCTATTTGTAACTTTGATAAATACATAGAAAAATGACACAAAGATATAAAAGAAATAGCCTTAAAAGTATAATCTGTTTGTGTAAGGAGTTTCAACTTTGTGGTTAATAAATATAAATTAAGCAATTTGGCGTTCATTTTGTGAAATGCGCGGCTAGGCCAATTATCTAATTAACACGCTCTCCTCTCACCAGTCATGCGTGTGACCCTTGATAAAAACTGGACAAAACCGGATTTACCTGTCAATTACAGGCTCCACTGAGTTTTAATTGCTTTACAACTTGATACGTCGGCAGTCTCAAATGAAATTAGATTAGATGGGCGGGGCTATAATCGGTAATTTACAGATTATGGGACGTCCGTAGTAAACGATCGCGTTTGATGTTTTGATGTTAATTTTCGCCGTACAACTACGATTTTTGGACGTAATTTACGGCCGTACGCCCATTAACGGAAGCCCTGCATGTATATCAAGCTCTATAATGTTCAAACTTTTTGCATTTTCTATATGGGGATAACATTGAAATTGAGACATATTTGTTTAAATATTATAATTAATATAAACTATCAAGGTACGTATAGATCTGTTAAAATTGACTGTCCTCAACTATTCTTTAATCTTTAAATTGTGGTAATAAAATATTCAAAATGTACCAATAAATAATGTAACAAAGTAATGCACACCTACTGGTAACAGTAAACAGATGAAAAAACACAAACAATTAATAAAAGTGACTTAATTGCAATTCAAAAAGCAAAAAGTCTATGATGCCAGAGACATTTAAGCAGAGATAAAATAAATATGCAGATAAAAAGTGGCTGGTCGTTTTCTTAAAAAAAAGGAGTTGTTAGTATAATAAAACCTGAAGTGGGGTCATAACTATGTATATATCTCTGCTTAAATGTCCCTGACCTAACTAGCAAACAAAATTATACGCTGAAGTTGTTTTTACTACAAAGAGATAATATATTAAATCATGAAGACAGCAGAAAAAAGTCAAAATTATTTGCCACTCATTCTATTCTATTCCAATGTATCCCAATGTATCAAATTAAAAATTATAACGTTGAGACGCCCCCTCAATATAGTTTTGGAAATTCCGTTCACCGCTAACACATTGGATTTGCTTTAAACTGGACAAGGATTGAAAGAAAAGAAAAATTACCTATATATGTCAAAATAAATTTATTCTTAAATATTGTTGAAATTGCCAGGAGTAGAAGATCATTACCTGTTCTATCTTTTCTGAAAATTTCTTAAGAATATACAATTTTTGTACCCGTTTTGAAACATTGGCAATTTCGAAGAAGACAAAAACTTTTTTTTTTCGATTTTCGCATTTGTACCGCGATTTTCGACTATGATATCTCAATTAAACATGTTAACACGATTGTTTGATGAATCTCCGACATAATAACTTACTTCTGATATGAGTTGTTTTCTCTTTCATCTAGTATAAGCTTTAAACTAGGTTTTTTAAAAAGAGTACAATAAAATCCGCGCATCTGCACGTGCTCGCAAAATGGGAACTACGTTGCCTCCAACCCCAATTATTTATGTTTGAGTTATGCGGTTCAGGCACGTGAAATGACTTCTCTGCTCCCGTACTGGATATTACTAACACAACTAGAACCAGCACTCGCAGGATATTTTAGCATGATACATTCTAAAATGTGTCTAAAACCAAATAATAAATTATTTACAGTAATTAGCGTTGAGACACCACAAACTCGAAATCTTGCGAAAAATGAGAGCGAGATTTGATAATGGCAAAATCGAGAATACTGTAATCTATGCATATTTAATCAAAATTTAAATAGAGGCCAAAATGGGCCCTTATCAGGGGTGTAGCCAGAGCCTTTTGTAGAATACGCCCTGGGGGAGGGTGCGGGAGGCGTATCCCCCTCCTGCGCTAGTGGGGGTCTCCCCAGGGAAAAAATTGATAGTTGAATGCAATTTCGGAGGTTTGTGGCTTCATTTGAGCGAGATTTTGGAGGCTTTCGTCTCCATTCATTGTTGTTTTTTTTAAATAGTGCCTCACCCCCTACCCCACTTCAATTTTTATTGCTGATTTTAAAAAATAAGCACTTTTATTTTTTCACATTCGATTTTCTAGAGTACGCCCGGGCGTACAGGAGTATGCCTGACTACGCCCCTGCTTATCATACCTAGTCCTTTAGACTTTGCACATTGATTATATATATGCCCAAAAACATGTAGTTGTTATTCATAATTTTGATAAGGCACCCCCTGTGAAAAAAATGTGTATGTGACCAAGATCTGAGGGGGTCTTCTGCTGATTTTTCAGGAGTGTGTGGGGTGGGGTGGGGGTGGGGGGCATCCCCAGTGAAAAAATTCTGACCAAGATCTCCGATTTTCCGGAGAGTGGGGGTGGTTGCCGGTATTTTTTTTAAAAAAATCAAGGGGGTATTTTTTACTTAAAAGTCCTGCCTTAGGGGATATAATCTGGAATATAGCCTCTTTAAGACCTTGTGGTTCACGCTACCACGCATACTCCAATACTCAGTTGACTTAAATCAAATTTGAAAATGGAAAAAATAAAAAGTCTTAAAAGTTGAAATACATGTATGCATTAAATAAATGAAGAGTAAGTGGAGTAGGGGGTGATGAACTGTATTCCAAATTTAGGCATTAAATACGATTGTTTTGATTTATTGTTTATCTCACTCTGTTTTCAGAATTTATGAATTAAAGTGTACCAGATTCTGCCAAAATGCTGTCCTTATTCCCAGGGGAGGGCCCCATCCTAGTGTGTTAAAATACACGTTTAATGCTCTTTTGAACTTTTTCGTATTGGCGAGCATCAATGCAGTTACATAGAACGTCAGAATAATAAAAAAAAAAGCTGCATAGGAGCCAATTTATTAGGCTACTATACAGTATGACTTTTTTTTAAAAAAACGGTATCTCACTATCTGTGCCTGGCCCTGGCTACGTACCATCTTATTTGACTAAATATTAAACTCGTTGTGCAAAATTGTCTATTTTCAAATTATCATTGTTCGAACAATCATGATATGCGTTGAAATAACAGGAAGACTTTTACCTGTACTGCAAAGTAGCCTATCCGTATCCTAAATATGCGCACAACTTACACATATGTTAAAATAACACAACCGTAATATTAGCTTAATGGTCGATATCACGCTCGTAATACTTACACCATAGCACTATACTAAGTACTACTACTTTAGTAATAATAGTAATAAGTCTTATAATAATAATAATAACTATTTGAAGAAGGTAACATATTAAGACATAGCATTTACAGAACAATACAAGTCTTGTTTATAATATGACCATCTATTTAACTACAAAATGTAACAATAAATGCATATTATATATTGAAAGATAAAACAGTGCATGCATCATTATATAACTTCAACCAGACAGACATATATGTATTATACTTGTAACGTAAGGTTTCAAAATACAATGGAGTTTCATTTTTCATTAAAAGAAAATATCTGTATTTAATTGTAAATGTAATTAAAGGATGTAAACTCGTATGTCAACGAGAATCATGTTCCAAACTACCGTTCCTGAATATTCAAAAGTACGTTTAAGAATATTTGTTCTAGGTTTTAAATGAGCTATATCCTGCCTAGCAGCATATCTTAAGTTCTAATTTAAATTTGTAGAGAAGGTTATTAAATTGGTTATGTAATCCAGAGTTAAATGATTTATAAATCATAACTCCTGTGTGATAATCACATCTGCGTTGAAAGGGAAGCCACTGGAGTTCCTTAAACATTAGTTTAGACGGTGTTTCTATAGGTTTCGCGAGAATGATTCGTGCCGCCTTCTGTTCTATTAATAGAGAATTTATTTGTTTGGCTCCATGTTATACAGCAATACTCAAAAGTAGACATAAGAATTATAGAAAAGTTTCTTCATTTCATAGGTTAGGTAGAAATCCTTTTCAACAGATTAATTTTTGACACAAGTTTATTGCATGTTTTAGATATGTTCCACGATAATGATTCATCAATGTAGATGCGTGGTAACTTTTGTACTTTTACATTTTGAATAGCTGTGTTATTTATTTTAAGCAACAATTCTGCACAGTTAACTAAATTTTTGTTTGAACCAAGTATGATACACGTTGACTTTATGGAATTAATAACCATATTATTTATCGTACACCAATCATTAACATTTTTTAAATCTGCTTGCAATTTAGTTTGCACGATACTGATTTCCCAAGTGCATACAGTGTTTTATCGTCTGCATTTGTTTGTTCAGTATACAAGGGAATGTCATTAACACATAAAAAAAAGAGTAGCGGACCTAAGATCAAACCTTGAGGTACCCCAGAAATAACAGGAAGAGCACTTGAAATTGGGTCGCCGATTTAACTACTTGGCTTCTGTTTGAAAGATAAGACTATTGCGAGAGACATATCGAGTTTAGATTGCTTGCCAATTTTATATAAAATCATAATTTAGTTTAAGTTTTAACTGGTATTGGCACAGACATATTAATAAACAGATAGGAAACTTCCTATCTTAACCAATGAAGTAACCAAATATCACGTGGCACCTTAACTTCTCTCTCAATTATTCACTGATTTTGATGAGAATACATTGAAAAGATTCACAGTGAATAGCAATTGGGATTATAATAATTTGTTTATTTTCAAAATAAGAAATAGTATAAAAAGATGTTTAAAGTTAAAAATGTCATCATTTTTCGCTTTTCTCTTAAAAATCAAGCTTTTGACATAGTCAAAGTTTCCGTCAAACTCCCTTTTGACTCTAAATGTAAGAGAAAGCAAAATACTATCATTGAAAGGAAAATTAAATTTGTGATGGTATTTGGCATGAATGAAACTTGTAGCTATAAAACTCTTCATGATATGTGTGTTTAAAGTTGAGAAATATTTTGTGAAATTTTCTCACTGTGCCACGTGAAATTTAGATAATTTTCGTAGTGTCCAATCTATTTGTTATTAGGTCTGTGGTATTGGTAATAAAATATATATAGAAATACATTTTATAATACATATATTTGAATGTGTTCTGTCCCACTGGTCCTTTAGTGCAAAAGATACATGTCTACGAAAGACGAGACGATTCTTGATACGCGCCGTCCTCCGACGTGCATACTTCTCAGTTTTAGGATGGGGGCGGGGCAGTGAGGGGGTACGCGCATAACTTTTCAGGTTTTAGCGGTTGGGCGCGCCGGGTTCGCTCCCGTTTGAATCCACCCCTACCCGTTTCCATTACAATATGAAAAAGTCCTGTTTCATAGAGCGTGTCTACATGGCATTCAGTCAACCTTCCTTTTAACCATGCGTCTATTTTGACGCCTAATAGGTCACACCTGCTTTTATTTTACAAGCAGTATCCCACCCTTTACGTTGAAGTATTGTTTTCGTGAATGAAGCTGCAAACGTTTTATGCAATTAAAAAAGTCATTTCTATTGCCAGGAACGAGGCATTTTAAATACTGATTGCGTTGAATACATTCCAGATTGTGTTCTTCTTCTTCAAACAAAAGGACGAATTGTTCACAGAATGTCTGTAGTCCTGGATAAAACTGACAAATACCGGTAAAAACAATCGACCTCCATCGTTTTAACATTTAGTGGTACTACAGTCGTTATATACAATAAAACTATTTACAATGGTAGGAAGCTAGTAGGAGAGGAATTGAGCTGGCGGTATGCCGAGCTTGGCCCTGAAGCCCTCCGTGGTCTGGTAGTCAATCGTGACCAAAGAAGAAGAAATTCTTCTTTGGTCAGACACTCGTACCCCCATATAAAGCAGTTTACACGTCTGTTGATACCGAAACAAAATTTGGAGTACCTGCAAATGTGTGTAAAAGTCTGTTGTTATACAAAAATATTAGTAAAATAAAACACGAATGTGTAACACAGTATATATTCCGATGAATATGCAGTTTACACGTCGGGTTGATAACGAAACAAAATCTGGAGTACCTCCGGATGTGTGTAAATCTGTACTGTAACAGAGATAGTATCTGTTGTGTAAATTGCTAACAGAAATGAATTACAAGATGTTTTTTTATATGGGGGTACGAGTGTCTGACCAAAGAAGATATTCCAGTGCTTGGGCTATTAACACACATGACACAATTATAGTGTTTTTAAAACATTATATTTTAAAAAGTGTGTATACATAAGGACAGTAACAATCGCAAAACCCTAGGGTAAGATAATCCCCGTGCGTAGTGTGCTAACTGGGAAGGTCGCTACCACGAGGCAATCTGGAATCTCTTCTTTGGTCATTAACTAGTACCCCCCATATAAAAAGATTTCATGTAACAACTGAAAAAGGCCACTAGACCGAAAACGCTCTTGCAGTTTGGATTATTGTCTATCCGGGTGAAGTCAGAGACGATTTCCGTGCTTGCGCTATTAACACACATGACACAAATAGTGTTTCTAAAACATAAGTGTTACATAGAAAAAGTGTGTATACATAATATACGCATACACATTTTTAAAACTGTTAAATTAAGAGACGGTTTACTTCACACGAAAACAATTATATAACCATAATATACATGCCCTATACTAATGTAATAATTCGTAAGTACATGGAATAATTAGTAATAAGCCTAGTAGTTAGATTGTGTAGCTTTAACGTATCAGGTAAAACAGTATTGACAACTCTAACCTGTTCACATATTATACCTGTGCACGTGCATGTAATACATTCACTATCACTTTGTTAGGCAAATTAGTCGTAAGTGTTGACCAATAGATTTATCGGACTTCGAATCATTCAAAGCCATAACTCGATGTTTGATACATCGAGGTCATCGATTACTTGTACTTTGCCAGAAATAAGTTTTGTATATATTTATTTACAGGTAACTTATTATTACATCTTATTCTTCATATCTTGTTCAAGGTCTATGTATGTTTTCATAGTGATACATGTATGCGTTTTGTGCTTTTATTGATGTTTAAATGTAAAACCTTTGTCTGAGGGTCCGTCGGCCATATTTCTCTGTTGTCCGCCATGTTTGTTTTCATATTATATATATATATATATATATATATATATATTGTTATTGATCATTCAAAGCCATGACTCGATGTTTGATACATCGAGGTCATAGATTACTTGTACTTTGCACGAAATAAATATTGTATATATTTATTTACAGCCTCCCATTGATCTGTTGTTAACCCGTCGAGAACCTACCCCACCCTAACTTATCACGATATAAACATCGGTAACAAGCGATCGGTAACATCGGTTGGATGTTCACTGCATTACAATCCAGCCTAACATCAGTTGAATGTGTAGACTTAATTACAGACTGTGAGATAGAATACGTAAAAGTAACACTTGAGTCCAAGAAAATCCTATACATAGGCTCCTTCTACATGCCAAAAAGGAATACAGTAGACCTTGTCAAACTCTCCGAGTCGCTGAAACTACTGAACAGCACTAAACCTAAACACCTTATTCTCTTTGGTGACTTTAATTTTCCAGGCATTGACTGGGACACCCTCACAGTATGTAGCGATTCATAGACGCAGGACAAGGATATTCAGCAGAAACTGATTGACATCACAACAGAATACAATCTCACCCAGGTTCATGACCAACCCAAAAAATGATAACCTCCTAGACTTGGTATTTACAACAAACCCCTCACTGGTCAAGTCTACAGCAAACGCCCCTGGCATATCAGATCATGCTATGGTAGTAACCAACACAGATATAAAACCTATTTACCAACAACAGAAACCTAGGAAGATATATAAATAATGGAAAGCGAACTGGGACGCCATCAAACAAGATTGTGATGATATTTCAAAACAGATTAAGGCACAACTAGACCAGAATCCTGACATTGAGACTATCTGGGAAACTTTTAGAGACGGCATTCAAAAATCAGTTGACAAACATGTTCCATCCAAAATATGCAGAACTAAGTACCAACTGCCATGGGAAAATAGGAAACTACACAAGACACTCAAGAGGAAGGCACGACTATACAGGCACGGCAAGAAGAAGGGAACTGGGGAACAAATACAGACATTATCAAAAAGAGTGCAAACGCCAGTTCAGACAAGCCGAATGGGATCACATAGATGACGTAATACAAGATGACCTTAATGCAAACAACTCGAAACACTTCTGGAAATATGTCAAATCCAAACGCCAGGACAACATAGGAACATCTCTATTGAAACAACGCGGGAACTTTATCACAGACTCGACATCCAAAGCAGATATTCTGGTGGAACAATTTGAATCTGTCTTTACAAAATATACTGACTCCTCACTACCCGAAGTCAAGACCAAGAAGAAGATACTGGAACTCCCTAAATTAGAAATCCTCAGCAGGAGTATTTAAACTACTTAAGAACCCGAATAAATCCAAGGCAATGGGACCAGATGTCATATCCAACATGATACTTAAAACATGTGCAAATGAACTGGCTAGCGGCCTGAGCGAATATTCCGATTTACCCTGCATTCTGGAACAATTCCATCAGACTGGAGAAACGCAAACATCACCCCTGTGTTCAATAAAGGAGACAGACACCTACCTGAAAACTACCGTCCAGTATCGTTAGCCTCCATACCCTGCAAACTATTAGAACACATCCTCTGCAGCCGTTTACTCAAACATTTTGAAAAACACAATGTACTTACTAAATTGAACCTTGGTTTTAGGTCTGGCTATTCAACCGAAACTCAACTTCTCGTCACACTACAAGATCTTTTAAAATTCTTTGACATGAAACTACAAGTGGACATACGGAGGTTAAGTATCAGATCAATAACTGGCTGTCCTCTTTCCTGAAAGACAGACTGGTGAACGTAGTAGTAGAAGGGGAACACTCCAAAAGCCTACATGTTGAATCCGGAGTACCACAAGGTATCGTATTGGCCCCCCTATTGTTCCTTTGTCATATAAATGACCTACCAGATACAGTAAAATCACAAGTCCGACTTTTCGTTGATGATTGTTTACTGTATAGAGTGATATACAGAAGACCATATTACTATACAGAAAGATCTTCAGGAACTAGAAAAGTGGGCTGACACCTGGGGAATGCGATTCAACGCTAAGAAATATTACATCATGAGCGTCAGAAACTCTTCACATTTTTATTTACTAGACAAGACCATCCTACAACAAGTCTCTTCAAATCCATATCTCGGACTCACAATTTCAGAAGACCTAAATTGGAAAATTCACATTAATAACATCAGCAAAAAAGCTAATTCAACTCTTGTCCATTCGAATGCAGGAAAATAGCTTACATATCACTCGTCCGATCTACACTGGAGTATCCAACAAGACATCAACGCCCTCGAGAAAATCCAAAGACAGGCCGCACGGTTCATTACAAGAGACTACAAAACTCGTGATGAGGGATGTTTAACAAGAATGCTGCAAGAACTCAAACTCCCACCCCTACAACATCGAAGGGAACTCAACCGACTGGTATATATGGACAAGCTAGTGGGGGTATGGTACCGGCAAGAGAACAGGTTGACTTTTTAATCCCACAGAAAGCTAATAACAATATAAAGGCTAAGCAATATAACGATTACATAAGAAGTAACATTGTCGAAAGACGAGTAAATAACAATTATAAGTGCTTTTAGATTTTGAACTCGAATACTGATCAGTATAAACACTATTTTTTCATCAAAACCGTGGTAGAGTGGAACCACCTAGACGACTGTCATTATTGCAAAGACAGTAGAGAGTTTTAAGTCAGCTGTCTCGAGTTACTACGACTTAGTAACACGCGCACTCTCCCGAAATTATTAAGCCGGTATTGGTGTCTTACCTCGACTTACTACAGATACAGAGATAAATTGGCGCCCTCCACTCACCTCCCACCCATCCAACCCAAACCTCAGGGAAGACGTCTGCCTTTTAAATAATAAATCATTTGGCATGCTGTGTATTTCTTTATTAGATGACTATTATACCAATTAATGTGCAAAAGTATGAACAAATGACACCGTAATTGCATTATTAGTGTAGTTGATGCCCCTTCCTCCAGGCCCAACTATAACATAGGAGGAAACAAATGTATACAGTGTAATCCCATGTTTCATTTCAGGCATAATTATAAAAAAAAATCCAAATCCCCCGGTCCGAGTTCGATATAATAAAAATAATAAAATCTTTTAATATGTTGGTTATGTTTTATAGACGTTTACATACACCAAGTCATGTGCAAGAATATGGAAAAATGACGGTGTAATTTTTTTTTTTTGTTTATTTGACCTTTTGACCCCACTGAGGTCCCCTGGGTTCAGAGCCAAAAATAATGTTGCTCTTGCACGCCGTCATCATATGGTGATGTCATACCCTAAGTTTGGTTGAATTCCGTTCAGCGGTTTAGGAGGAGATGCGGTAACGGACAGACGGACGGACAAATGGAGGCGATTTTGATATACCCTGTTTTTTGTTAAAGACGTGGGTATAATAATAGAATCATTTAATATGTTGCTTATCTTTTATAGACGTTTACATACACCAAGTTGTGTGCAAGATTATGGAAAAATGACAGTGTAATTGAATTTTTAGTGTATTCGATCTTTTGACCCCACTGAGGGACCCTGGGTGCAGAGCCATCATCATAATGTTTCATTTGAGACATAATTACAAAAAAAAATTACCCCAAATCACGCCCGCCCCACCCACTCTGGGCCCCATTGCAGACGTTCGAGTTTGCGAAATATAAAAATCGTTTGATTTGTTGCTTATCTTTTATAGACGATTACATTACCAAGTTATTTGTAAAAATATGAAAAAATGACAGTGTAATTGAATTTTTAGTGTATTTGACCTTTTGACCCCTCCTGAGGGCCCCTGGACTCGGAGCCAAAAATAATAGTGCTCTTGCACGCCGTCATCATATGGTGATGTCATCCCTAAGTTTGGTTGAATTCCGTTCTGCGGTTTAGGAGGAGATGTGACAGACGGACAGACGGACAAACGGAGGCGATTTTAATATACCCTATTTTTTTCAAAAACGTGGGTATAATCAATATAGACATGTATATAGTAATGGCGATTGATATTGATAGTGCGCACGAGTTATAGAGACTAGCTAGCATGGATTTTCACGTGTGTATCGCGATCCCGGGAAACGTTAGTACTGCATGCAAGGAACATTGGATAGAACCATCCTGCAGGACCGGTACAGTGGGCGGAGCTAAAGTTTATCGGACTATTTTCAAGTGATTGACACTTTAGAATTGACATGTCGCCAGTACTTAGATATCTCCGCCCTATTGCTGATATCGGAGTATATTGACAATAGTTTATATAACATAGCTGCACGTGCTTTATACACGTGCTGTTGTTTGTCGGAGGTATCGTTCTGGTTTGATTGGTTGAAATGGATAAATGATAGAGGTATGAAAGCACTAATTATTTTCCCCATAGACACAAATGTTAAAGTGTCACATATTAATGATTTGCTGCAAATTCAACTCAAGTATGGATAATGCAGCAGTGTAATGTTCATATAGAAAACTATTTTTCCACTTGAAAAATCACCAGAAAACGTGGGGTCACAAGACATGTAAGAAAGTTCTTGTTTGTTTACTAAACAGGTCAAGGGTACAGCTGTTTTTATTGATCGACTGTTTTCATTGCTCACAAAGTGTAAGCATAGAGTCGAAATTTCGAAAATGTTCATCAGTGATCCAGTAAAACCTATTAATACGCTTCTTATACATATAACCACAAAATCGAATAGGAATGGGCAGTTTTCCCCTACTTATAACGCCCATTTCCATCAAGAAAGGAGGGATTACTTTTTATTATAGGAACTACATTCGATACACCTCGGAGGTTTACATGTAATTAGTGGTGGTAAACCTTGACAACTGGCGACATGTTAATTGTGTATGATTTAGTGGGAATGCTAAGCCAAATATCCTATAACTGGTATCAATTAAAGCAGATGAATTTATTATTACTTTTATAATGTTTTTTTTCTTAGGTACAACTATTGCGAACTGAAAAAAAGTGTTTTTTTTTTCTCTATTTTCCCCCGAACACAAATAGTATTGTGCTCGTTTAAACAAAAACATTTGAACTAAACATCATAGAAACATAAGATTTACAGAGTACATGTACTATGGAGAATATCATTGTATGCAGGTCTCAATATTGTTCAAAATATAATAGTTCACGTGTCATCGGAAATCTCTTCTCAAACATGAAGCCGAAAATATTGAAAATCATTGCAAATAAAACACTTTAATATTATTTTATGTTATTTGTTTAAAAGGTTTTATTTAAAAGATTAGTCATAACCAGTAGATATGCTCAAGCATTTTCTTTTGACATTAAGTCTAAAATCGGGTGAGAGGTTCAAAGAAAAAAAAAAATTCCACAATTTTTGCAAATGTCTATTATGCCGATCAAATTACCTGTGTGATATGAAAACCTCTGGCCGCGCATAGTAATGCTAAAGAAGTCCTGTATTATTTAACTTACGAAACATTATAAACTAAACTTTGTCAATATTCACTTCTTGTACTGGCTAACAGTGAACTAATAATAAAACAAACAAATGTATAGCAAAGTACAAAAGGATGCATTTAATCGGCGTTGTCTAGAATCGGCCATGTTGGTCGATATCTATGCAGTCTTAACACAAGTTATTACATAATAGTAGTATAGATACTGGGGATACCAGCGCAGTTTTCCTCTCGCGGGGAACGAGAAAAACTAATGAAATATGCCAGGGGGGACTCAGGCGTAACTCTCATTCACACCAAGATCTAAATGTAAGTCACGCCTAAATCAACACCAACATATTTCATTAGTTTTCTCAAGCACCCCGCTCTGGAAAACTCCGCTGATACCCCCAGTATCTATACTACTAATCAATCCGGTTTGCTATTTTAATAACATAACATTTGCAACTCATTAATAACATTTGCAACTCGTTAAGCAAAGTCAGACGGAACCGGGCAGTAGTCTTCATCATCGCTCTGCATATCATTTTTTACCATGGAGTATTTTATTTTCCTACACTTTGCTGTTTTGTATTTCAGTTCAAGATATTATTCAATATTTTCAATATCCTTAAATGAAATCCTATTGAAATCCTCATTGTAACCCTGCCATTTAATCAATGCTTGTTTCTTTTTGTAATCACGTCGTATTACTTTTTCAATCCTGAATATTTCTTGCTTTGCTTTTATCATTTCTAATTCATAAAAGCTTCCATCAATGTTTTCGTTGTTTAAATCTTTTATTTTGTATGTCACAGGATTTGTGTTTTGAATTTCATCAACAATAAATATTTCTTCAGTCCAATTTGGGGTATAACCTTTCTCAAACGTTCTTTTATATTTGCTGATTCTAACATTATCACCTATTTTAAACTTTGGCTTAATTTGATTACTTCTCATCTTTCCATACAAGTTGAAATACACTGTTCCTTTATTTTTCTCATCACTTGCTTCAGTCGGCGTCATTTAATACTCTGATGTTTTGTATTATTGTATTTATCAACCATCATCTAAATAAGTGTTTGTATTGTTAGCTGTAAAATATTTCCACATCCTCTCTTTTAATGTTCTATTAAATCGTTCAATTACTACAGCTTTTCCGAAATTAAAAGTGTGATATATATTGATATTATTATCATCAAGAAATTACTTAAACGTCTTGTTGTAAAATTCCACACCTTAATCAACCCACAACAATTTACACTGTCTTCCTGTACTGATTATCTGTTTGAACGCTTTTGTAATTTCTAAACCAGTTTTATTTGGAACGGGTACAACCCAAGCAAATTTACTAAATAAATCAATAACAGTAAGCAAGTATTTAGTACCTTTATTATACATTGAAAACGATTGCATGTCAACCAAGTCAGCAGACCATATTTTATCAATTTCATTAACAATCACACGACGTTGAGTGAACTTTCTTCGTATAGGCTTATGAAGTTCATCTGCTAACTTGTCAGTCCATTTCAACGCCTTTTCTCGTTTTTTGGCTCTCCAAGTTCTAGTTTATATTTTGCACTAATTACAGGCTTGACTATCAAATTCTTAGCAATCTTTTCTCCAATAGTTTTAGACTTACTAGATTTCAAACCAGTAAGCATGTTTTTATCAAACATTGATTTATTACTAGGATTTTCATCATAACAAATATCATGATCTTTGCAAACAGCATCTAATACATTTGAAGGTTCTCCACTATCAAGCGGATTACCGGGACCGCAATATTTATAACCAGGAAGTGTTAGCCCTTTTTTGGGTAGCAAAGGGAGCAAAGCTTTATGAATATCAATATTTCCACCTTCTGTGTTTTTAACAAACTTTGTTTGAGTAATACCGCAAGATGCACAAGTTGCTCTTAACATTTTTCTACCATTTTTTGCTAAAACATACTTAACCTTTTTTTCTTTTTACAATAGCTCATATATAATATGATTACAAAATATGATTTTATAATGTTTTCATTTTCTATTGGTTTGTATGGTTTTAATAAACATCCGCACAGGACACTTGTTTTATCTTGATATTGGATGGTGTTGTATTTTATATCAGGTATGTAAGTTAAAACTTCTTTTGGCGGGCTCAGGCCAAACGGATCAAAGTCATAATTATCATAGTAACAAGTCCACTGGTACCAGGTCCAATATAATCATCAAGATTAATAATACCACATTCTTGTTTATTTTGTTTTGTCGGTAATTTGTTCTTGCTAAACACTCCCCTGAATTTCTGTATACCTAACCGCTTAACCCACTTTATTATGTCTAAGTTAGGGATAGGCTCGTTTTTGAAAATTAACCTTTTTTTTTTTTCTTTTTTTTTTTGGCCCACCTTCTCAACCCCTTTTATCTGCTCCTTTCTTTCGCCTCCCCTCACTCCGTCTTCCGCCAGCTCTGCTGTTGTCCCTCCTACTAGATTGTGATCTGTTCTGACATACTTTCTGCTGAAGCCTCGCTGTATATTCCGTTTCTGCGACGACTCTCGCTGTTCACCCGCAGTTCACCTGATTTTTCTCTTTTTTCCTTCGGATTGTACTGTTTCTGGGACATTGCTGACATGTCTTCTGTTATTGTCTATTGCTGTGAAACAGCCTCCCCCTAGTACTCCATGGTACTCCATTCAAGCTACTATGCCACTACTAGGCTACTGGCCACTGCATACTTTAGAGGCGCCATACGAAGAACCGACGAATTTCTGTCTACAGCTTCCCTTCTTTCAGTGAACGTCGGCCTAACATCGTCACAAGACAGCAGTGAGGTACTAACTACTCATGAATCAAATTTGAGGGCCGAGAAGGTGTTTTTTTTCCGAATGGTAATGAATGATAAGCAATGAATAAATGAAAGATGATAATGGAGAGACCAGCATCCGGCGGGGTTTAAACCCACGACCTTCCGCTTGTGGGCCCAGTGCTCTACCACTGGGCTATAGAGGCCTCAAATTTTTTTTATGAATGGGATACTTATGTGCGGTCTAATTTGTGAGTCTACTTGCAAACCTTTTCCACGGTTAACTCTTAGTCCTTTTCCTTTTCTACCTACTTGCAAACCTTTTCCAGTTAAACCACTAATAAGAGATCCAATCAATGGATTTCCTAATGATGCAAGCATTCCAAGAAATCCTCCATCTTGTTGCTGCTTTGTCAGTTTAATAGGACAACAAGCTTTAGACTTTATCATCTTGTTTTTTTTTGAGCAAGTGTTAATTTATTTGATCTAAGAAGTGCTTGTTTTTTGTCACTAGGAATAGTTACCATCCCATTTCCAAAAAGTTTGCCAATTCCAGTATTTGCTAAGCCACTTAATGCTCCTGTTGCTAGTGGTGCTAATACTTTTGGAACAAATTTTGCAACTGTCGGTAATATTGTCTTAGTTAACAAACCAGCTAATGGTCCTAAAAAGCCTCCATTCTTGGACTGAGATCTCATTTGCGATTTTGATATATTTATGTCTAATCCCTGCCCGCCAGATTTAGCCTTGTTAATATTGTTAATCTGGGTAGCTGTAAGTAGCAAAGGAAAGTTTCCAGTTAGTTGGTTATTTTTTAACATGAGCGTTAATTCACTTTTGTTTTCATATGCTTTTGCCAGACTTCGTTTCTGGCCATCTGATAAATTTACTGTATAATTTACGTAAGTCATATATATTATAAGTTAGATTAAACAATAACTAGTTCATTTCCAATAGTTTCAATAGCAATATCTTCCTTGTACAAGACTAAAGAATACATTTTATATCTAGCGGTAGGAACGTTGTTTAGTTTATATCTCAAACTTAGTTGTTATGGATCAATACTGACTTCATGTCCCCTGTAACTCAAATCGAAATATATCATTCCGAAGAGATTTTTAAAATAACTCACATTGAGTAAAGTTCCAGTGTTTTTATCATTTTGTTTGTAAGAATAATTAATAACATCTCTGAATTTACTTATAATATTCTCATAGATGTATTCAGTTTCTGGATAATAAACTCCATTTCCAACTTCCAATCTAGCTGATTGTAAATAGCAATTAGCATCAGCAGCATTTAGTTTAAAAGTATCTAAAAGGTGAGGATTTTGTGTTTGAGAAGAACTCTTGTCTGACCTTTGTAGATAAACAAAAACATGTTTTGGGCTTTTGACTCCAGCCGTTATTCTAAATACAGATTCTGTTAGTTGAGTACTTCCGCTTTCTTGTATCGTCTCACGGAGGTAGGACCATTCTGTTGATGTCATATAATTTGACATAACATAAGTTAAACCATCTGGGTTAAATATCATTCTAGGCATCCACACAACTAATTTATTAATAACTACCCGGCCATCATCACCACTTGATTTGAAAATTAACACATTATCATCTGTTAGTTGCAAGCTGATTTGAATCTGACTAGGAGGAAGCATGTTTAATGGAATTATAGAATCAACTTTTTGATTAGTTATGATTAAAGCATGGCGAATCGCAAATCCTGAATTATAACCAGCTTGATCATCTCGAGATTCTGCAACAGTCGTATTATCTAAATAAAAGTATTCGTTTGTTCCGGTTGTCTTTGCATAATCACCAGAAATTTCAAGTAAACTTTTGACATTAACAAATCTGTGAAGATTATTTCTATCGTAAACTATTTTTCCATTTTGCTTTACTTGCATTTGATTAATCAGCGAAGCTGCATCGTTAATTAAAGCAATTCTGTCAGCGTCTGCGAAAGCAGCTCCATCAGCAAGTTTGTTTACTTGAAAACTTATTTCAAAATATGCGTTATACCAATCAAAGTAAGAACTTCTATCATTGAGTGTAAACTGATAACCACTTTTCATTTGTCTGGTATTATTTCCTGGTTGTGCTATGGGAGTATCTAACTGAATAGGTACATGTTCATATCTAGTATTATATTGATTACTTCGAAACATCTATATATACTAGTAATTAGATTATTTTTTATTAATTAATCGATTAATTCTTGCATGAATTCCCCTTCCGGATAGTAATCTGTTAATTTTTGCATTTACATCTTCTTCAGTTTCAGCTACAACTTCTTTTTTTTATCAGCCTTTGTCAGTTCTTTTAAAATTATCTCACCTTTTGGTTTAGGTTTAATAACTGAAACTAACTTATCAGCAGCCATTTTTCCTACTTCATCTCCAAGTTTTTTAGAACCACTTTCTAAGATTTGTTTTCCAGCAGTTTCTAATGCTTTCTTGCCTGCTGTTTTTACAGACTCACTAAATATTTTTGATCCGACTTTTGAAAAAATGTCAAATATACCAGCTCCAATTAATCGATCAACTTGAGTATATGTCCCAGTACTAGTGTCATAAACTTTTTTTAAACGTTCCATATAACTTATGTTACATTAATTTCGAAATGATGTGTGGACACCAAATTTCGTTTAATAATCTTACCAGAGAAATCGGTAATATAAATATTAATACTGTTAATAATCGTTTTGTTTACCTCACAGAACCCGACTCTCATCGGTTCATCTTTTGAAGGATATGATCTCGTAAGATCAGCTGTGCTTATTTCATAAATGACATCCCCGTATGATCCATCAGCAATAGAATTACTTATCAAATCACAGTGGATATACAACGTATCAATATAATTTGTTATGTTTGTTGTCACAGTTCCAAATTTAGTTTCTCTAATAACTGCATCTTTGTCAAACCCGATCAATGTGTGAACGTTTGATTCTCTCAAATTAAGTACAAATTTATTATGAATGGTAACCAAACATTTAAAACTTGATAAATCAAACTCAATTTTTATCGAGACAGGCGAGTCTTCGGTTAAATCATTGTTTACAGCTAATGCTTCTTTTATGTAATTATCGATATCAGCATAACTGTAATTTCCATTTGCAAAACTAATAGTTTTCCAATCTGTTCCGTTGTGATACCTTATCACTTTGTTATTAAAATCTTCACTAATATTGTACCATGAGATAAGTCATAGAATTAATCTTATCAAGTCCGAAGCCATACTGTTTGTTCTTACCTAATATTAATGGTCTGTCAAATACAGTTGTAAAATTACTCGGTGTATTTGAGCTATTAATTATTGACGCTTTTTCTGATGATAATACAATTTTTTGTGTTCCATATAATACAGGATGGATACATTTTATTAATACTAATTATTCCGGTATGTAAAACAGTTTAAAACTTGATTTTTCAAAATTGAAAACTTGTGTAGTGTTGCGTTTTATACCTGATCTGAAATGAGAAAAATATGCTGGTTTGAGATATAATTCAAATGTTTCTTTTACTATTCATTTGCCATTTTTTATTATCGGGCGAAGATGCTTTCCGGCATCACCAAATACTGGATAAATATAAAATTGTTCTATATCTGCTCCTGTTTAAGTAAAATCTATTTCAAATACATAACGACCCTCCTTAAAAATGAGAAACTGGGACAAAGAACCATCATCTTCTTTTTTATAATATTCTTCACCTTTTGCAAGTGAATTGGGCATACAAGTAAACGCATAAAGAAAATCTTGTGAACGCCTGGATCTTAAAAGTGGTTTTTGCGTCGGACATGATACAAAGAAATTATAATCATTAGTACTCTTGCCATAATCTTGAATAATACTTATTTCATCTATTGTATATTCAAACAGTAGAATCCGACTTAAATAGTCTACTTTTACTTTCAATCCATCAATTATACCAATAACTGCTGTGTGCCGGCTATCAGACTTTTAATTATGCTCCTTGAGAGAAGCTATTTCATCATCAAAAGCTTTGCTTCTTTCATCCTGGGCAGCTTTCAATTGCTTTGAAGCGTCATCAATAGCAGTTTGAAGTGTATCAGTGTTAACCAGTTTGCTCAGTGCAGTCTCAAGTTTATCAGTGTCAACCAGTTTGTTCAGAGCAGTCTCCAGCGACTTACCATCAACCATTTTCATTTTGATGTCTTCAAATTCTTTGTTGATATCGTCGACGTTAGTGGTTGTCTGCTCATGTAATATTTTAATTTGAGTTATTTCGGTAGTAAAAGCAGTTCTCATTTGTTTTGAAGCATCAGCAATAGCAGTTTCTAGTTCATTATTGTCAACCATTTGTTTAGTGATTTCTCCGATCCGTGTATTAATATTTTGAACACCAGTTCTTATTTGTTCACTTAATTTCTTGAGGTTTTCACTCTCTTCCAATACATCTTTCTTTTCTAGCTCTTTCAAAGCATCACTCAAAAGTTTTATTTCATCTTTCAATCCGTTTTTAATTTCAATCATTTTCTCGCGGTTTGCTTGTAACTTTGTTTGTATCAGACTTAGTTTATCTTCAACACCTGTTGTCAATTTTTTTATCATGTCTGGAATTTTATCAATATTAAAATCACGTATGATTTTTGTTATTTTTCTTTGACAATATTGCCTTGTTATCGCATCATCTGGTCCGCCTGGATTACCAACATTGGTGATTTTATTTTTATTCATGTCAAGATCACTTCTCAAAACATTTTCCTGGTTTCTACCCTTGTGAAGATAATTAACCAAATGTTTTTGTTTTACATACTCAGACAGCACAATATCAAAGTTTGTAATATTAACCCTGCCAGTAGTAACTTCCTTGCCAAGATTATTAAAAAGCCCCATTATATATAATATGATTATATTAAATATCACCGGTGAAGTTTCTTTTGATACACTTTCTAGGGCGATCCAGATACAGAAAGTCGTACTGCTTGTCAGTCGCTTTTCTGTACTGCTCTTTGCTGACATCTTGTTCTTTGGAAAGCATACCCAGCTTGCGATTAACCGGAGTTGCAAAGAAGATGTAATGAGAACAGTTCAAACGAATGTCTTTGGGAGTTTTGTAATAAGATTGAGATAAATAAATTACGCAACAATGTTTGTGTCTTCCCTGGATGAAATAATTAATAATATCGTTTTGTTTGCGTTCACAAACATAATCGTCGAAAATGACTATCTTCTGATTATCTGAATCCAACAGGGATAACTTCATCATTTGAACATTCTAATATATCTTCGACCGAAATGTTATTCTTTTTTGCTATCTTTTCAAGTTTTTGTGACAAAACCTGATACTTAGACTGTTCCAAGTTTTTAGCAAACAAATAAATCTTGTCGTAATAAACTAAAGGTTTCAGCAACATGTGAACTAACGTGTTTGTCTTGCCAGAACCTGAATTACCGCAAATTAACATTCTAAAACAACAGTCTGGCATAAAGTTCCATAGTTGTTTAAAATTACCGTTTTCTGTTTTCGTATCATAGTTTGTAATTTGCATTATAATAATGCTTGGATAATACTCGTCTTAACTTATTTTAATTTATCTTATTTTAATCTAACTTATATTATTACATGTCTTTGTTAAAATGGAAAGAATTAGCAGATAAAATGCGAAAATCGAGTGAGCTTGTTAAAGAATTCGAGAATAAAGTTATCCGAAAAAGACTAGAAAAAGGAGCTAGTCGTGATTTATACACAGAAGTATTTAAACCTGTAACTAGCGAAATAACAGAGCAAACAAGGCGGCTAGCTGAACATTTGATTACCTTTCCAGAAATACGTCAACAGTTGGCTCTTCTTCCCGAGGCAATACGTCCGCAATTACTTGCCACGCCTGATCGTGGAGCTATAGCACCACCGCCGCCACCACCGCCACCACCGCCACCACCGCCGTCACCAACGCAACCACCAACGCCACACGTTAAAAAACCAGCTGTCAAGAAAACCGTAGTTCCTGAACGTCTAACGCCGGCTAGTTACCAAGAGGAACTAGAGCAGGCAATAAAGGGACCAAAATTAAGAAGTGCTTCAGACAGAGTGCTAAAGTCAAAAGCTGCCGAACCCGTGGAAGAATTATTTGATAAAATCAAAAAAAAAAACGAGGAAGAAAAAATAGTAAAAGAAATAGAAGAAGAAGATGAAGAATGGGGAGAAAAACCGGCGTATGATATTGACTTGGATGCTGGTATGAATAAAAAAGTACTTAATAAGTATAACTTGCCAATGCCAACTAAAATACCAGGTATTATGGAAGGAAAAGCTGTTTATGATACACATGTTGAAAAGGCTGAGATGACACACAGGGGAATAGGAGGTCTAGAGATAAAAATAGACAACCTCAGCGAACAAGGACTCAAAGAGAGGTTCAAAAATGCGACAACCGATGCGACCAAACATGAAATTTCAAGATTAATAGCTAGCACTGGGCTTCGCAAAAAAGAATTAGAGCAACATGCAAAAGAACATGATGATCTGAATGGTGAACTGGATGCTATGGATTTTTACATAAATAGGTTACCTGAGCGGATTCGAGCAGCTAGTGAAACTGCACAAAAGACTGGCAAAGGGATGCAACAAAAAAGAAATTCCTACAAAGTCGACAAAGATGGCTACTACGGAATGTTGCAAATTGATTTACCCAAGCTTGTCGGTCATCACAAACTTATTGTCAAACAAGGAGAAGCAGTTTTGCTAGGCCTAAAAGTAGAAGATGATTTTATAAACTTGATAACAAAGCGTTACAATAATAAAAAAACTTATTCAAAGCTGTCTCAGAATGCTTTTAAGGAACTAACAAAATTATCTGGTTTGCCAATTCACAAAGGTTCTTCAAAGTTCAAGAAGATTTTAGGAGGTTGTGTTGAATATTACAATAGTCCTAATGATTTGGTTAGTGATCTAGAGTTAGTATACGGAAGTATCGAATCAGGAAATAATAGTCCACGGCTAATAAATAAAGGTATTAACATAATCGATGAATTATTAAAAATAGGCGGAATATCACTCAAAGAACAAGAGCAACTATTTTCTAAATATTTTGATTAAATTATTGTCTAACTGTAATTATACATATAAACTAAAGAAGAATTAATTGATCATTTGACACGGCTTGTGGCTGCATACAGGCGCAGTTATAAATTGTGCGGTATTATAAACACAACATTACAAATTGTAAGTGGAATAATTGGTTGTACTGCTGTATTGGCATTGGTTCCGGCAATTTCTGTTTCCGTGGCTGCAGTTGTTGCAGTTCCTCCAGTAGTTGCTGTTTTTGCAAGCAAAACAAGAATAGCATAAAAAAAGACTTTGTTAAAAAACACATCATAGGAGTTTCAAACAACTTCTATCATATATCCAAACAACCACAGGACTAGAAAATGATGGAGATAATTAGGATTGTCTTTAATAAAATTTTAGAAATTCAAAAGAATGACAACTTTACAGAACCTCTGGAAATGTATATGAAAAGGTTCAAGCTTAATGGAAATTAAGCTAGAAGAGATTCCCCCTGGGAGCATCTGTTCAAGTTAAACGGCCATGGCATCCAGTCGTAATTCAACTTGTTTCCATATCCTATCGTACTTTAATTTCTCTGGTTGATTTTGTTTTAATCGGTTTTGTTTCTTTTTCTATTTTTAAAATTTTAAATATTTTTTGAAAAATGTATTCAAATTTGATTGATCTTTTGCGACCTTCTATTTGATTCAAAATCTTTTACAATTTTGTAAAACAAATCTTAATTTTTTTGTCTGTTTGCAGAAGACAAATCAAATGCTATCAAGTATTTATCTAAATGATACTTTCTGTGGTAAATAGTTTTCTTTCGGCTGTAATTGTAACCTGCAATAAGATTGTAGCCAATGTGAGTGCCACAATTAAGGCAAACACGCTCGTTATCGAAAACTTCACAAGTATCATTACAATTCACACACGCGTAAGTACACTTGTAACACAGCTTGGCTCTGGTACAATATTTACAAAGCTTCTTTTTATTAGTTGCGTAAAATAAGATGCAATCTATGCACGTCCCAGGGGGATCAATAATATTCAAAACTCTTTCACAATATTTGCAATTCATTATATTATAATATAGAATTATATTTTTAAAATATAGGCTTAAAGAAATATGTTATGTAATTATATAAATGGAACTTATAGAAAAGAAAATCAAAAACTTTAAGAAAGATCAAACGGAACATGCAAAAACTACTGATTTTGTAGATATGAATAAACTTGAAAAAGAGTTAATATTTTTTTACAAACTTTCAAGATTTGACAGAAAGAATCATAACAATGGTAAAACAACTAAAACTGTCATGGAAAATATAAAAAGGAGATATAAACAAACTGCATGCTTTTTGTAAAAAACAAAATTCAGAGGCAACCAGTTACCATCCAAAATTATACAAAGTTTCTTTTATTGCCTGCTATGATGTTTTACTTAAGCATGGAATTGAAATTATTATGTATGGTTGATTAAAATAATATAATCTTTAATATTTGAGTATTTACAGTTATGCGGAAGAAGAAAGAAAACATTTTGAAGAGGAACAGAAGGTTTACAAAAAAGTAGCTGCTTACGAGCAGGCTCTTTTAACCAAGACAAATGAACTTATCAAAGAGTTTGAGACAGTTCACATGCAACGATTGTCAGATGATATTGCAGCTTTTAAAAAAGATTGGGCAATAAAAACTGAGATTGAGTGCAATGATGCTGTAAAGCTTCTCACAGATCTAGCAGAAAAAGAAATTAAGATTTTTAATGAAACACAATTAAACGTAATGTCTAAAAATGTTGAGTTGTTCAGAGATAATCTAATCAGCAATCTAGAAAAAACTCATGTGATTAATACTGATATCGGATGTTATGAGGACTTTGAAATGTTTGTCGAAAGTTCAAAAGAAATGATTGATGCAGAAGTTTTTGATAAAGACGAGTTTATAAACTATTGCAAATACAGGATAAAAATAAAATCACTGGCAGCTAAAGGTGATCTTAAAACTGTTGATTTCGATAGATACTGCAAATATCATGTAAAAATAAGTCAGATGATAGATAATAGAGTTCTTGAGGAAAAATGCTTTCGGAGATACTTAGACATTCTTCTGGATAATGAAATAGATGCTCTCTTGGATAAGGTTACTAACGAAGACACCAATGAACATGTTTATGAGGTTACCGAGGAAGATACCGATGAGGACGCCTGCGAAGATACCGATGAGGACGCCTGCGAGGATACCGATGAGGACGCCGACGAGGGTGAAAATATTAAATAAAATAATGTTATTTAATTAATTAATTAATTAATTAATTAATAGGGGCTTAAAGAAATAATCTCATGTAATATTATATAATGAGTATCCGAGAAATTGAAACCTCCCCAAAACAGTATAGGCAAGGTTTTAAGTAGACGGTTATTTAAGTAATGATCCGGTTGTTCAACAACAAAAAGCACACACTCCTGCTGTAAAGTTTCTCAAAGCAGAACTAAAAAGAACAGGTGGATTTAAATTAAGCATTGATGTAAAACTTACTTTTAAAAAACAAGTACCGGATGATAAAGGAGGTTTTTGATTATGTATACAAAACAGTCTTACTTTGCCTCGAAGGCTGTAATAAATATTAAACAAAAATCAAATATCAGAAAGCATTAGAACAAAGCACAGGAAGGAAATTATAAATAGGAACTGGAAATTCGGCTCCGGGAGGGAAGTGGTTGGGTAATTGAGACACTAGACGCACACTATATAAATCGAATAAAGTATAAGCCTTTACGAGGTAGCTCTTATTTGGATTTACCAAAAGTACTTGCTAGTGCTAAAAGCGATTAATAAATATAAAAAATGAAAAAGAGATAACGAATGCTTCAGATGGTGCCATTTGGCTAATGAATTTCCTTGCTAATGCTAAAAGCGATTAATAAATATAAAAAATGAAAAAGATAACGGAAATGCTTCAGATGGTGCCATTTGGCTAATGAATTTCCTGTTGAAAAAGATCTTCAAAGAATAACAAAGTACAAAAAGCAGATATTGGAGATCTAATTATAAAGGAATTACATTTCCTGTTTACTATCAAGCAAATCCCAAAAATAGAAAAACAAAACATAAGATAATCAAGCATACCCTTTGTACATATCAAAACAATAAAGCAGGAGAAAAACATGTGATTATGAAAAAAATCATTATGTGTGGATAAAAGATTTTAAATGTTTGGTGTATAATCAAACAGCACACAAGGAAAGAAAAGATGGTTTTTGTAAAACATGCTTGAAGTGCTTTACATCTAGATAAACCTGTTTGTCTTTCACTTAATGGTAAGCAAGCAGTAGAGATGCCAAACAAAGATGAAAAAGTTAAGTTTAAAAACTACGACAGACAGCTTATGGTTCCGTTTGTTATATATGCTGATTTTGAAGCAGTAACCGAAAGTATTTCTTCAGCATCAAACAATCCTAAAAAATCACATACGGAAGCATATCAAAAGCATACTGATTGCAGTTATGGGTATAAGGTTGTTTGTTGTTATGATGATCAATATTCAAAACCAGTTGTGACATACAGAGGACCAAATGCTGTTTACAAGTTTTTGGAAAAAATGATTGAAGAAGAAAAGTGATGCAAGAAAACTATGAATGCAAACTTTAAAAAAGATCTAGTAATGTCACAGGAAGAAGAAGCTAGATTCCAAAAATCTAAATCATGTCATATTTGTGGTAATGGTTTTGCAAAAACTCTCAAAAATGGTGACGCGGGTTATACAGTGGCATACCAAAACTCCATCAGAAAAGTTAGATACCATTGCCATATAACTGGAAAGTATAGAGGAAGCGCTCATGACATATGTAATATTGATTTCGGGTTGACTAGAAAAATACCTTGTGTTTCATAACTTGAAAGGATATGATTCTCACTTTATAATGCAACACATCGGAAAGTTTAAACGAAACATAAATGTTATACCAAATAACATGGAAAAGTACATGGCTTTTATGTTAGGACAAAGTTTTGTGTTTATTGACAGTTTTCAGTTTATGTCTCAATCATTAGAAAAATTAGTAAAAAACATCCCTTCGTTTCAATACACCTCTCAGGAATACTCTGGCGACAAGCTAGAATAAAAAAAAACGAAAAGGCGTTTATTCTTATGATTACATGAACAGTTTTGAACGCTTCAAAAATACTAAGTTACCTGACAAAGATAGTTTTATTCTCAATTAAATGATGAGCACATATCAGATGCAGATTATGAACACGCGAAAAAAATATGGAAAACATTTAAGATTAAAAATGTGGGAGAATATCATGATATGTATCTTAAGACTGATGTGCTGTTGCTGACAGATGTTTTTGAAAACTTTAGAAAAATGTGCATTGAGTATTACAAATTAGATCCTTGCCATTACTTCAGTAGTCCTGGTGTAGCCTGGGATGCATGCCTCAAGATGACTGGTATCCAACTTGATTTAATAACTGATATTGATCAATATTTGTTTGTGGAAAAAGGATTAAGAGGCGGTACGAGTTATATTGCAAACAGATATTCACAGGCTAACAATAAGTATATAAAAAAAAATGACAAGGAAAAAGAAAGCAAGTATATAATATATCTCGATGCTAATAACTTGTATGGGTGGGCTATATGTCAACCGTTACCTACTGGCAACTTCAAGTGGGTTGATAAGTTTGAAAAAGGAAAATCAAATAACGTTGTTGAGTGCGATATTACGTATCCTGAGAAACTGCATGACTTGCATAATGATTATCCTCTCGCCCCGGAAAGTTTAAATATCAAAGATGAGTGGTTGTCAGACTATTGTAAAAATTTAAAACAACAGTTTAATTTAGGACATTGTAATGAAAATAAACTTGTTACGACGTTGAAAAATAAAGAAAAGTATGTCGCACATTTTAGAAACATAGACTTGTATAAAAAGCTTGGATTGAAGGTAACAAAAATACACCGAATACTGCAGTTCGACGAATCAAAGTGGTTGAAAACATACATAGACTTTAATACTGCCAAGAGAACAGCTGGTAAAAATGCTTTTGAAAAGGGATTCTTCAAACTGATGAACAATTCAGTTTTTGGTAAAACTATGGAAAATTTGAGAAAAAGAATTAATGTTAAATTACCTCACGACGAGGAGGTCCTTTTAAAATATGCAGCAAGACCTTCATTTATTTCTTGTAAAATGTTTAATGAAAATTTATTTGCCATAAACAGAATAAAAGAACGATTAGTTTTAAATCGTCCTTGTTATGTTGGCATGTGTATTTTAGACTTGTCAAAATATTTGATGTATGATTTCCATTACAACTATATCAAAAACAAATATGATAGAAAAGCTAAGTTATTATTTACTGATACCGATTCTTTGTGTTATGAAATAAAAACAAAAGATGTGTATGCGGACTTTCACAAGGATAAAGAACTGTTTGATAATTGTGATTATGATCCAAAAAGTCAGTTTCATTTTAATGACAATAAAAAGGTTATTGGCAAGATGAAAGATGAAACGTGCGGTATGCCTATTGTTGAATTTGTTGGTTTGCGAAGTAAACTATATTCGTATGTGCTAGATAATGAGGTTAGTGCAAACATTTATTGTTTGTTTAAATTGTTACATCTTTTGAGAGTTACCCTCCCTTTATATGAAAACATGAAATGTGCTGATAAAACACATAACATGAGTCAACGATCGCTTAAAGATATAAAATTCTTAAAATTGGTATGAATAAATAGAAAAAACATAAAGATTTGACCCATTTATCGCACATTTTCCGTCTATAAAAAATGAAATATGGATAATCTTAAATTACCTCCCTTTAAATTGAATATTGCATCATTCTGATTTACTTTGTTCTGTATCACTTCACTTTTTTTTTTTTCGATGAATCGTTTAAGTTTTGATTTCTATTTGCGTCGTATGGTTTTGAAATTTTACACCGTATCATTTCACTTCGAACCGTATCAATTCACTTTGTAACGAATGAACAGAGTTTACACGTCGCATCGAATCAATATGTACGTCATCAAATGACTTCATGTTGAATTAAATGGCCTGTCATTGAATGGTTTGTAAATATCCACATTTTGACGGTTATGGTTTCCCATAGACATCCAAGTTTAATCTTGCGCGCGGTATCGCACATCGTCCATCACAGAGAGGCGGCTTCCTTTTGATCGTCCAACACAAAGCGGCGGCTTCTCTTTCGTAAAAACATATGTCAGCAAATCAAATGGTTTACTAGTAGAGAAGTACATTCATTACACGGAGTAAAATATGTTGACAGAATATTTAGAATTACTATTATTTTAACTAATAAAAAATTAAGCTTACCCAATTTGATCATATATGTTTTCCGTATAAGGTGGGGATGTGGGGAGTACAAATTTCTTTAAATGGAAAGGGCGTTTGCCGATGACAATTCAATGAAGATTAATGAAGTATGACTCGTGTGCATATAATTAAAAAAAAGATTTAAAACCGAGTTACTTCTACGGAAATCGAAAATAATTACGGAAAATATACCCGTAGGCGTTTGTTCTTCGGTTTGAGATATTTTAATAATTGCCCATGGATATTTGTGGGTGCTCAAAATGCGTATGCATTTAGGTGCAAACTGTTTAGTGAAAGCCGAAAAGAGTACCTTGACTGCCACCACTCACATTAAAAAAAAAAGTGGGCTATGTACCAGATTTTGTGGATTTTTATGAGCAGCAGTAACTGTATTTTCCCAAAAAAATACTTTTAGACTGTAAATGCTTGATTCAGAATGGAAAATTGAACTTTACTGCCTATGGCCAACACAGTAAAATCGAAGTGTGTTGTTAGACCTTTAGTGGCTCAGTGGCGTAGCTACAATAGCTACAATATTCTCCTATTAGTATACGCACGTGCATGAACCCTAATGTTGTTGTTGTTTGTAAGGATTATAGTCCCTCCGCTCATGTCCTAAATGTATAGGCACAATAGAGTCTGGACTGGTGTGCACCCTGAGGTTCTGTGGCAAATAGTTATAGAAATGTATCTAAGATACGCTAGATGGTTTTGCATTAGGGGGTGGGGGGATGAAAAAACAAGAAAAAACAACCTATAAATAAATTTGAAAAAGTCAACTGAAACATTGAAACAGTTTAAAAAAAAAACGTTTCAATATTTTTCTTATGAAAAAAAGGATTAAAAATAATTCAAACAAAATAAATAGCCCCTCATGGGATTTGAACCCACGACTCACTTTTCCCCAATAAAGCATATTGCACATTTGAAAAATCAAGGGGTATTGAAAAATGAACGGGGGTCAGTAGTTTCTTTGTGTATGGATTCAAGACTGTAGTTTAATAAATCGCGACTTATCGCGCCCTCATCAAACTTGATCCCGCTTCAATGTGTTATTCATTATCATTTTACCTTGACCTTTGACTTACTAACCCAAAAAATGAATAGGTGTATATTTCCCAACTGAATGTTGTTTAAAGGCTCGTCAATACTCCAGTACATGGGACTGCAGTGGAGGATTCAATGAGGGTCCTTTGTGCGTCACCGTACGTGCCTTCAAATTGTTTAAAGGAACGGACAACCCTACAACATAATATGAGAAAAGACATAATAATGGTCCAAGCAAAATATCATGACCACATGCCATATAATGCTGTGTGCGTGCGCGCGCCTATGGGTCTAAGGTATATAGTCCCTCCTGAACTGACAGGACATTCTGTAGCTAGGCATAACTGAAGTCGGAATTTTGAATGTGTGTGTGTGTAATGTGGGGAAACTACCTACTGTCTACTTGTAGCAGTTATAGGAGAAGACAGTGCTACCACACTGGAATACCACGCCCGCCGTGACACTGGGTCAACCCGACGTAGCACTACCCATTATTTGCTACACAAGATCAAGAGCGATACCATACTTTTAACGTCTAATATGATGCGGCCAGGGATGGAACTCAGGGCCTTCCAATGCAAGGCAGACGCTCTACCACTAGACCAAAAAGTTTCGGTCATGTTACGCCGTCGACCATTCCTACCAAGTTTAAGTTATAGGACCTATTTCGAGGAATTGATTACGAATATACCTATCTCGAGGAATTGATTACGAATATTTCGTTTTCTAAATACAAAAGGGGTGACAATACGCTGGCATCCAAGCAAATTACCCAGACCAAATATGCACATCTACATATGCTATTGAGAATTTCTACAACGTTTCACCGACAACATCCCCAGGGGATGGGGAATTAGACAGCATACTGTCTATACTTAAGAGATATTTGGCAATTGCAATTAGGCCGCAGAAAAAAATGCAAGATTACAAATGTTATTGCCTTTGGACCTGAAATTTCTTTACAATGACAGCCATTTTGGAAAACTGCTAAAGCTAAAACACTAGAAAGCCAGAGCCCACTAGAAGGCCACGGCCTAAATGTCGAGCCCAATGGAGCAGTTGTATAGAAATTTAATATGGCCAACATCAATGTCAATATTATACCATGATATTCTTTTCTTACATGCTTAAAGGGACACACGGCAATCTTGAAGTGTTTTAAATGTGTGTCTCGATTTGATATGCAGTATCATTTTTACTTTTACCCTGGTTACATTTAAATAATTCAAATTTTAAGTATTTACTATTTCGTCTTGTAATAAATTCATTGCTAGTTTATCATCCAAATTTATTTTTAATTTAAACGACAAATGGAATATTGCCTCGGCAAAAGGCAAAAATAGTAACACATACTACTAGGTACTTCCAAGATTGAAAACATATTTGAAATAATGTTTCATACTTTTAGGCACCGCGACATATGAATTTAATAATTTAAACATTTTTAAGAAATATGTAATGTTTAAATAATACAAAATATTTGTATAATAGTGGATAGGTTTAAAATGCGGCTCTCGAAACAAGTATTTTTTTTTTTTTGAAGAAATAAAAATTGCGGCATAAAAAAACGGGGGCGGGCGGGGATGATAATCTAGCAATTAATTTATTATGGCATAAGTTCTAAGTTTTAATACATTATTTTTGCAATAATATAGAAAATTAATAATATGCAAAACAAATTGATTAAGACTATTCTTATAATTAATATTAATGATTGAACAAATGCAAGTTATCAGTGCAGAAAATCTAGCGGGACGCCTTAAGTTTAAAAAATATATAAAGATTACTGTGTGTCCCTTTAATATTTAATTAATGCTATTAACATTGGATAACGCGTCCAAGTGGAGAGGATGTTATCTACATTTCGGCAAAAGTAGGTCACAGTGACCTAGTGCATACAGGGAACATTGTGGTGAAGTCTGGTGAAAATCTTGTAAGAAAGAAGCAAGATACTCATGCAGAGGAAACCTGACGTGACCTATATTTAGGGTAAAGTAGGTCACAGCGAAATTTTGAACATGATGTTAAATGCATATAAGGAACATTCTGGTTAAGTTTGGTGAAAATCCTGCAAAAAAGAAGCGAAATATGTTGTCGTAGCGGAGACTAGGTGTGCGTCATCACGAACATACACGCATATACCGACAACATTGCGACTGCCAAGTCGTGATCCGTAAATGGGCTTGATAATAAAAATGTCACCCCCACCCACCCACATTTTACTATCTTTTGGATGAGAATTTAGCAATTATTTTATATCAGTGTTACTCCTACTGATAGGATCCAGTTGGATCAATGTAAATATTGCCCTACACCCTCTTTATCCCACTCACTTGACAGATGTCGAACAGTTTATACATACCAAACAATCAAGTTGGACCACTATTAGATAACAGAAGGATGTTCTGTGCTTATTTCAGCAAGTACAATCTAACACACGGGGTGCAATCCTTCATGAATTTTGGAGCAGTTTTTTTAAGTGTTAACAATTATGAAAACGGGCATAAATCTGCATTGCGGATTAAGGAAGAACTGTATAAAGTTTCATGACCATAGGTCCAAGTTATGTATTACCTCTCATGAACAGACTCAATAAAACCGAGACTGCTACTTTTATCTCTTGTTGTTTTTGTTGCTTCCAAGGGATCACTTTTTCAGTATTTATTATTAGCTAGGTTAGGTTGCAGGTTAACGTTTCATGAACAGTGGGCATAACTCTGCCAAAATGAAAGTCACAAGTTATTGGACATGTGGGACGACATTCCTTCAGTTATGACGAATATGTGTGTAAAGTTTCATGAACATAGGTCAATTATTTTTCAAGTTATGTCCAGTTATGAGCTTGGTTATGTTGCAGGTTAAATTTTTATGAAAAAGGGCACGACTCTGCTAAAATGAAAGTCAGAGTTATTGGACATGTGTAACGACATTCTTTCAGTTATGACAAATATGTGTGTGAAGTTTCATGAACATAGGTCAAATACTTTTAAAATTATGGCCAGTTCGGAGTTTGGTTAGGTTGCAGGTTCAAGTTTTATGAAAAGGAGCATAACTCTGCTGAAATTAATGTCAGAGTAACTGGTCGTGGTTCAACAATATTCTGTGGTAAGATGAATGTGTGTGTGAAGTTTCATGAACATTGGTCGAATACTTCTAATCTTCAGTTATGGCCAGTTATGAGCTTGGTTAGGTTTCAGGTTCAGGAGCATAACACTGCTGAAATGAATGTCAGTAACTGGTCGTGGTTCAACAATATTCTGTAGTAAGATGAATATATGTATTAAGTTTCATGAACATAGGTCAAAAACTTCTTAAGTTATGGCCACTCAAGAGCCTGGTTAGGTTGCAGGTTAGTTTTATGAAAGGGGCATTACTCTGTCAAAATGAATGTACGAGTTATTGGCCATGTGTAACAGCATTCCTTAGGTTAAGATGAAGACGTGTGTGAAGTTTCATGAACATGTCAAATACTTTCCATGTTATGGCTAAGCTTAGGTTGCATGTTAAAGTGTGACGGATGACGACGGACAACAGATGACGGATGACGGATAAAGTGATCCTGAAGTGTCTGCCATGCTACGCAGGTGACACAAAAACACAACCAAGTTCCTGTATTTTTCAAAGTCGAGCCACTTCTCATGGTAAGATCAGTGAGGTACATGTATGTATCTGTGTTCTTATGCTGGTACACCCGTTAGAATTTTAGAAATTAGACGGTAAAGACCAATGTTATTAAGAGGTTCTCAAGGAAGATCGTGTATCAAGTCTATTTTTTAGTAAATAAATAAATTACTTGTGTATAAAAATTGTATCAGCTGGGTTAGCCTATGAATTAGAAACAATGGAGACATTTACATGTTTAACTATTTTTTTTATTTCATATATAATATCAATGACATCAAGGCAGAACAAAGTGACTGGTATGTGAATTTCACCACCACTGGAAATAATAGTGCTTACTTATGATGAAAGGAATTGATTGGGTTTTACGGCGCACCAACACATGAAAGGTTATATGGTGCCTAACAGGAACGCTCATCCTCCATTTTATCTTGGAGAATTGGTCTAGAACCGTCTTACCTGCAGAACTGCAGACGGTTGCTGCTAATTCTCTGCATTAAATAACTGTAAACTATAAGCATTGATAACATGACAGTTATAATTACATCATGAAATTGAATTGAATTGGGTTTTAAGGCAGACCGACACACGAAAGGTTATATGATGCCTAACAGGAATGAATGTGCCGAGTTGCTGCAAATTATATAGTAGATATTCCATAGTTCTCATTATTCACATGAAAGCCATTAACTAACTGTAAACTATAAGCCTTGATAACATGACAAATATCGAGGCCGATTTAGTTTTTAAAGATGGCGGCCACCATTAAAAACAAAATACCAACCATGTTTTGGGTGATGCTGGAATTTTTTTGTTTAGTATTAGCAATGATTTTTTTTCTTATAATAGCTGCATGCGCATATTTCCGCACATATGGGGAGCAGAATGATGCACTTGTCACGTGTTCCAATTTCCCGCCACATTTCATGACATAAAAATTGCAATATCGAAGTTTCAATATCAGTGCATCTTCACAACTAAATACTGGATATCTTCACAATTAAATACTGGATGCAAAACATTGCACGCATTATTAGATTTTGCATCAAGTCCACCAAGACTTGAACTCGGATTTGCTGTATAGAAGTCGAGCGCTCTAACCATTAAAGGCCATGGCCTCAATCGTGCAACGTCATTATTAAATAGTACATACTTGATTCTATGACTCCTGATACTCACTTAAGACCTGAACAGTAGCGTCAATAGTGCTTAATAAACTCCAAAGTCGATTGAAATTGTCCTATTTAGTCGTATTTATCGATTATTGGTCACTGGCGAGACAGTCAGTACTGGTTTATCCTCACCGATTGCGGAAACTACGAATAGTTCCGATGGCATTGATCGTACATAATCGGCCAATTCCGTAATTCTTCGGTGATATCGAGATGCTGCGAATGGCACCGGACAAGGGACATCGCCGATGAGGCCCGAAGACAAATTACCATTTCGATCTCCAATCTGCTTTTCCATACAGGTATACAGGAATTAAATCACTGTGGATATTCATGCCTGGTGTAGTCCATATAGGTATACAGGAAGTAAATCACTGTGGTATTCATGCCTGGTGTATCGAAAGGAGTTCCCAAATATATAATCCTAACTCTTTTTGTGATGAAAGGCATTTTTGGGTATTTAATGCCTGTTTTTCTGGCTAAAATGACTTTATTGACTTGATAGTGATAGCTAAAAACCAGTTGCATGGTTGTATGATGATTTTATTCATCAACTTGACAGTTTTGAAAGTGAAAGTAGAACACATTTAAGAGGTGCCAAATGAATGCAAACAGTTCACGGTGTCAACAAAGATCAGAATTTTCTTTTCTTATATGCCACATGACCCCTACTATTCTCAGCAGTTTTCTAGAGAGGCAGGTCTCATGACTAAGAACATGTAAGTGAATCTTAGTTTGAATTTCATTTTGAAAAATGGCTAACTAGAAAGCTTGGACAATATTGCATTGGACTCGATGGTATTTGATTTACTTCCGGTACACCTATACAACGACTTCCTGTATGGTATACATTATTTTGTATATCGAAAAGCAGATTGGTCGATCTCCAGGAGGTAGCTACTGGTTTCCCGTTCCGTATGTACTATCATTGGAGCTGTTTGGAAGACCGGTTATCATGATTTCGGCGAGTAGTCCATCACTCATAACTACTCGCGGATTTCCGGCAAGCTTCGGAGATAGTATACTGGTGCCAAATCTAACTACGGCGACGAAAATTAGTGAGGTGTCAAGGACAATCGGGGACCAGTCTACGGAGATAGTATATCAGCGAGAAGTCTGGTACCCTTCCCATAATGCGCTCACTACCGGCAAGGACAATCGGGGACCAGTCTACGGAAATAGTATATCGGCGAGTATTCTGATAGCCTTCCCCTACTGCGAGCGCAGTAGAGAAAGGGTTCCAGACTAATAGGCGAGGTGTTCCGATTGCGGTTTAGATAGCCTGGTTCCCTGGCCTCCCACAATGCTTTGCATAGTAGGGCAGGTATTCACTATCGAATGGCGATTTCTACACATAAATTCAAGATGGCTGCTCATGCAGAAAAATGCTATTGAAAATGTAAACATTGACCGATTGGGAGTTATTCTACTGTTTCACTTCTGTTATTTCGATGGAGTTCATTACGAAAACATATTTTTAAATGGATCGTGAGCTCATTTTGTTGTGATACAGCGTTAATGTTGTCAAATCAACTTCGACTCTGTGTGTGTTGTGTAAAAGATGGGTGGGTGTCATTTGTAAACATAGACCGATCGGGAAATATTCTACTGTGTCATGGCGAATATTTTTATGGCTTTCATAACGAAAACATATTTTCAAATGGACCATGAGCTCGTTTTGTTGTGATACATCAATAATGTTGTCAAATCATCTATGACTATTTGTGTGTTGTGTAAAATATGGATGGGGTGTCATTTGTAAACACAGACCTATCGGGAATTATTCTTATGTGTCGGTGCTCACGGAATGTATTTTTACAGGCAGGCCCTGAATTAATATTGACAGACTCTGAATTAATTATATAGTAAAATATGGCAAAAAGGAACAAGCCACAACCAGACTTTGAGGCCCCGAGCTTAGGGCTATCCTATTTCGTGAGCACTGTGTGTCATGGCGAATATTTTAACGGAAACATATTTTTTAATGGACCCTCAGCTCGTTTTGTTGTGATACAGTGTTTCAAGAATGACTGTGTGTACATAGAGTAAAGTAAACGACGTGAGGGCAGTACATACAATACAGGTTACCGTTATATGACAGTTCATAAGGGGACAAACAAAACAAACAAACAAACAACAACGTCAGATAAATCAGACTAGGGGGAAAGGTGGTGAGGGGTCAGCCCCATATGTAAACAACACCAAAACATGCTGCTGAACAAATGATATCTTTAAAGGGATGCAATCTTGTAGTCTTTATCAATTCACGCATTAAAATCAGCGGCCCAAAATAAGTCTTTCGATTTACTAATGATCCCGTATCAGTTGGACGTTAAATCTGCTTGCATATATTTAAATACAATTTTGAGTTGTTACTTTTCTTCGTTATTCTACCATAGGTTTAAATATATCATTGGTGAAATGTAATCGACAGTTTATAGTTATATATGCAAAAATAATTTGCTTCATACTATTCTTATAATAAAATATTAATGGCATTTTCTGTAGTTTTCCATGCGCAGCATTTTTGGACGACTTCTCTTATAAAACTATTGGATGGATTTTCCTAAAATTTTACAGGAATGTTACTTTTGATGTCTAGTTGTATTTTTTGTCTTTTTTTTTATTTGATTATTTTTTTTAATTATTTTTTTTAATTTTTTTTTAATTTTTTTTTTATTTTTATTTTTATTTTTTTATTGTCTTTATTTAAATAAATGTCTATAATTAGATACATAAAATAGAAAAATATAGCATTTTGTAAAAATTTCAACAAAATTAAAAAAAATAAGCATAATGGTAGGGTTCCAAAAACCAATATTAAAGGTGAAATATGGCGTGTCTTTTGAGTATATATTCGGAAATATATATATAAAATACAATCTGTTCAAATCTTACACTTATTGGTTGTCCCGTTTCCTCACAGTAGCCAATTTTATCTCATAGCGCACAAGCTTCGAGTTTCGCCCCGGTAAGTGTCACGTGATCCTGTGACGTCATTGGTACGAAACGATTAGCCGTGTCGCATTGAGTTGTGTAGTATTGTCTATGTAGGATTACATTTTATGGTACTTGTTAAAAATGCCGTGTGCTGTTGCTGGGTGAAAACGTTTGCATAAAGAAGGACAAGATAATAACCTAAGTTTCTTTCGTTTCCCTAATCGAGATAATGATATATTAAGATCTGAAGTGTGGTTAGACCGTTACCGAAGAAAATCGCCCCACTCGTCGAGAAAGTGGGAACCTACGAAAGACGCGCGAGTTTGTAGCAAACATTTTGAGTTGACTTCGTGGGAAGTCCATCCTTTGGTTTCATTATCTTTGAATTTGGAGAACAAAAGGCCATGTATATTAAAAGCAACAGCGGTACCAACGATATTTGACTATAAAAATGAGAAGTGCATTACCCGCCGTCTCCAAGCAAGTTGTATTCGCCTATTCGACCGGCGGTGAGGAGGAAATTCATACATGAAGTAAGATTGAAATTTATGTTCAATTATCTTAGTACCTCATCGGGTATACGTATGATAATTTGAAGAAAGGTGTATAGTCTTAGATCTTTATATACACCGTGATTGTTTAGCTGTTGAATTAGAAGCATGCGTCTTTACGTGAATCAATGAAGAGTTGACGGCGCTAATAATATGTAGCCGTCATTTTTTAAAATATTGCTAAGAACGTTCAGCATATAAATCTAAATGAATCCTGTGAAATAAACACTGTGTCTTTGTTCCCAAATTTTAATTTTAATAATTTTAAATTATAAACCCCTTCTGCCAATAGTGTTATAAATATATATTATCAACATATATAGGTCTATGGATTTGAAAAAAAATACAAAATGTTTCATGGATATCTATTACAAGGCAGAACATTAATAATATTACTAGCTTTTATATTAATTCAGTAATGTTTTATGGCAAAACAACAACAATAACGCCTCTTAACTCGTGCAATAAGTAAAACAAGTATAATAGAATAATATACTTTATATTATGGTAATTTTATGGTAATTTGATATGTTTGGTCTGTTATCGATCTGTATATCAGGAGTAAGTATACATGAGTAAGTATACTAACTAACTGTCTGTATCGTGCTCATAATACATTTGGCTATATTATTTAAGTCATAGTATTTTTCTGTCTTTGTGCGCGACAATTAGAGCTCGCATATCATGTGATATATCCGTCTTGTGCAATACGCGTCTGCCCTCGGCGGTATTACACTGCTCAAGTAATTGCAATAAACAGGAAATATATCATAAAACTAGGTTTCCCTAAATAGTGCGTGCTTTTATGATATACCGACGTATGTACCCTAATTAGGCTGTACTTCAATAGTGCACCGCAGTATTTGATTTGTCTGTATCGATATTTGGGGGCAGTCGAGACTAGAGAGCGTGTCATATTACAAACACCGCTCCTAGAGTGTTTGGTGTTAATGGCGACTTATGGCAAATATATAATACTATAGAAATTATATGCTGTTTCATTTATTATTGTTTTCATTATTTTTTTTATCAATTATGGATAATATCTAATAAATACATTTGTTCCATGTCTACTTATCGGCCAAAAAAATCTGACGCTCGTATTTAGACCAGGTCCATTCATTCGGAATATACTACATTTCACGGTTATTGTGTATGTACCAAGATATTGCAGTGTTGCGGGTGACTTTCTGTCAGATTTCGATGAAAACAATATTTACGTTGTTTTTTGTTTGTTGTTGCTGTCAGTGTATAAAGACACTATTTTGTTAGATTAGTGAGTAGTGTAATGAACCGCTGAACGTAACGAATGACATGACACGATAGTCTTAACAAGCTCTCCATTTGCACCGCGTTCGACTTCATCATCAGTTGATGAATCCGATGTATTTTCGTCCTCTGACACGTATTCTGGCTCAAAATCGTAAGGTTGCACATTGTGTAACTGTCTTATCACGGGCATTTCCTCTGACTCGGTATCATGATCGCTTAATTCTCGCATTTTCACACAAGGTATACTGTTTTGCGTTCAGTCCCAGTGTAAACAAAAAATAGTTTGTTCCCAATGACGTCACTTCCGGTAATTCGCGCAAGAGTTTTTCCCCTTAGATTTTTTTCGATATTTTAGCAATGCCTGTTCGCCTGTTCAATTTTTATCTTTAAAAACATATTTTTACTGAACATACATCAATGGCATAGTAATAATCGTATTTATAATGATATTTAATACTTAAAAACATATCAAAAGCGGATTTGTTGATTTAGGACCAATTTCTGCTTTAAATCTCAATATGCATGGTGACCTATACTTTTAATTGCATATATTGTCGAAATATATGTTCAAATAAGTGCCTAGGAAGATTGAACAAATTCTGTTATTAGGAACATAACAAAAAAGGAAAATATACCATTTTTATATAATCTCATACAAAACTTGGCCTTTTAGCATAGGGGTAGGGTTTCAACATTTTTTTCTAAACAAGCATGGGGACCTTACAATTTTATTGCATACTTTGTTTTTATATATGTTAAACTATGTGCTTAGAAAGTTTAAACAAATTCTATTATTGGGAACATACAAAAAAAAGGAAATTGTATCATTATGGGCTAATTTGTGCATAAATTGTGGTAATGATCTCAACAGATTTTGTAAAAAAAATATAGGTTTTACATAAAGATGAGCTTTAAATGTTATTGTAATTAAATTTTCTTTACTTTAATACAATTTTAGCAGAATTGTGACCAATGAATAAATGATTAGACATCAAAAATGTCTTATTTAGCTATTTCATGGACTTGTTCAACTTTTTGGACAGATTGACATGACGGTGGCATTACAAATTATTTTTTAAAATTTTAACAATCATGGTGACCTACCATTATTTTTGCCTTTTCTGTCTATATATATAACAGACTTAATGTACAAAAAGTTTAAAGAAAATCTGTTATGCAGAAAAAACTATAGAAAATGTCTTTAATGATTGAACAAATGCAAGTTATGTAGAAAACCTAACAGGCTTCATACTGTTCTTACAATTAATATACTCAACAAAAGTAGAAACGTCCCTCTTTTAAGCTGTGATTTACATAGGGTTGACTTTGTTACACTTTGTACACCAATCTAGATATAATTTCATCATTGTTTATTTATCAATCGATCATTCTGATCAATATTAATAATCATCAAAAACCAAAGTTTGTCTGTTGCTGCTAAAACATGTTTTATTCAAACTGCGAAATCACTATATTTTTATTATAAAGGGAGGTAATCTGAAAATAGTCGTTCTTGAAAGCTGTATGGCGCAAAAATGAGTGAAAAGATCAGCGTCTTTTTCTGTTTTTTGTGGTGATGAGGTCATTCTCTGTTCAGTTCAATATAAAAAAACTGTGTTAACTCAAAGTATTAACCACAAGACTCGGAAATGCTGTTTAAACCAAATCAAGGGGAATAAGTTTGCCCACAAGTTTGATTCAATGAATTTTTTTTTAATGACAGTGCTGGCCTTTAACAAAGGTATTGGCGTATAAGATTAAATAAAATATAATTTCATTGTGTCTAAATATATGGGTAAAGTTGGGGACGTTTCTATTTTTGCTCAGTATATTAATGATTGAACAAATGCAAAATATGCAGAAAAACTAACGGGACGCTGTTAGTTTTTAAAAAAATCAAAAATTGCTGTGTGTCCTTTTAATGGTAAGTCTCATTGTCAGTCTCAAATCACAGAAGCTAACATTTGAAATTAAACTGGATTTTACTATTAATCCATTTGTACTTCAAAATGATGTTTTGAAGAATGTATTGGCGGAGTAGCCAACAGCGTACATCCATTTTTACAGAAATGAGGATTCTAGTTTTTCACCTTCGTGCTAATAAACCCTGACTTTCTGTTTAAACTCTTCTCGTTTAATCATTGAATTTTGTTTCCAGGACAACAGACACATTTTTTTTTATTTTAATATGTTTAGGTTTCTGGGTTCAAAATTGCCCGACAAAGAAAAGGAATGTTTGCAGACATTTGTATTTATTTTAATTACTGACAAAAATAATCTTTGTTCTTTTTACGAAAATATTATATAAATGCATGTCATATAACTATTTATTTTATACTTTCCAGTGAAATAGTGGATTTTATGATTAAATAAAGCTTTATATTTTCATTGTTAATATTTTCATGTCACTCAAAATGACGTCATGCAACTGTTGACATTGTTTACATGGTTGACGTCATTGAGGTCGTTGTTTTGGTGCATTATGTTATTTTGCATAAATTTCCAGGTTGTGAATATATAATAAATTAAATATTTGTTGGTTTGTCGTGAATATAGGATATATTTTCATCTCGAAGTGAGAAAATTAAAATATTTTAACTCGTTCTAAAGCACTCGTGAAAATATGGGTTTTTCACTTCTCGATGAAAATAAATCCTATATTCACTCAAAACAAACAAATATCCTCTATATGTTGCTAATGTCAGGTGCATGTGTACCCTAATATCAGTTGATGAATTGAATGTTGTTTAATGTCTCATCAACACCAATGTTAAGAAGAGCTGCGCCTGAGAGACAGGAAGGATACGTTGGAATCTGGGAACCTGCCTACAAATCTATTTGGTTTAAACAATATGTATTCAAGAAATGTGATGAACAGTATGTCGAATATACATGAGCAGGATTTGAAAACAAGCTTTCGATAAAAACTTATGTAAATTCATGTCCTGTAAATTCATGTCCTCAAATCTATTTGTTAGTAGGAGTAACAATTACATGCAGCTTCATACATGCTGAGTCTGCTGCTTTATTCTCTTAATTGTGTTTGTTGCTCCCAAAGGATCACCTTTATCAGTATTTATTAAAGCTATATGACAGCAACATGTTTGTACTAAAAGTTTATTTGGTGTTTAACATAATTTTTCAGCACACTTTAAGCTATAAATGACATTCAGTTTTTAGTGGTTGAAGCTACCACCCAGGGCTTTTCCCCTGAATTTGTGAAGACTCCCTAGCCTGGCTATTTTGTAGGGGGTGGGGAGGGGGAAAGCGTATTCATGGGTAGAACCAGTATTGTATATATGGTACCTCTGTCATCTGTAAGAATCGACACTTGTTCACTTACAAGTCAAACTCCCATTAGGATTCTAACCCACAGCGGTGAGATCAAACTCAGCATCTTAAGTATTCTTTATCTTCTCGATTACGGATGCACTTAGCAAAATAAAATCTGACATTGAGAATGACCCTGACCTACTTAAACATGTTTTTATGTGGTTGGCAGAGATTTACTCGTTTTCTACCTCCACACCTACCCGAAGACCAAAGAAACTACAATTTACACATTCTTCTATTGATCAAATTTGTAGACAACACCATCATATATTGCATTTTTGAGGGGGAAAAGTATTGATCGACAAAACTTAAATTAAATAAACAAATTTGAGCATACATTTTGGAATTTGTCAAGATTGTTTTATTGACTTCATTAATTGATAGGTATGGTTGGATACAATTTTAACATATTCAGTCACCATGGCGAGCGGACGAGTGGAATTGTCCTGCCCTGGATCATTACAACTGGTATAGCATTTTGGAACCAGCGTCTTAAGCTAATGTACTGTATTTGGAATGGCAAAGATGAGATGTCACTACAGAATAACAGTCTCCTCAAGAAGAGAAAGTGTCTATATTTAAATGGTTGTCTATGACTGATATGTACAATATTCTGTCAGGCATTTACATCCAGCATTGGATAATTACACAAACATCATTTAACTACGAATATATCATCTGGACTGCTGTGAAAATGGATTTAGATAAAGAGCAAAGATGATGTGACCATGTCAACTATAAAAGAGCAGTATCGCAGTGATGTCTCCCTGAAAAAAGAAAGGTATATCCTTTGCATATTTAAACAATTGTTTCTGACCGATAGTATTCTGTCAGGCATTACAATCAGCTTTGGATTGCAGTTCAAGTCTGTAAGCAGTAGAGTCGTTTCATTGTAAATTTAAAGGGACATATGGCATTTTGATGTTTTTATTAAAACTTCTGGCATCTCATGTTTGTTCAGTCATTTTTATTAATTACAAGTATAGTATAAATCAAATATTTTTTTGTAAATTTCTAACTATTGGTTATATTGCACCAATATTATATTAAACCTACGGTCGAATAACAGGAACTTAAAACTCAAAATTTGATAAATAAATTGAGATGCTTATTTCAAAATTTGATAAACACTTCAAGACTGTCGTGTGATGACATTGAAGTGTATGCCAGTATGAAATTTGTTATCTTGTGTTTATTTAGATGATTCTAATTCAAGGTAAGAATGGATCACTTGGGGTGAAATTCAAAAAGGTATATGTTATCATTATTTATGGTGTATACATTAAATATATTCCATTAAATCGTTTAGAAAAATAGAAATATTGTTGATTAAATGTTGGTGTCAATCTTTGTGATTTAAATTAGTTAGATAACGTTGCAGCATGTAAATTCAGAATCCCTCTGTAGAGCATAAGGATCAGTTCTTGTTTAAGCCAAGTGCAATTAAAAGTATTTAACTTGATCTTAGAAGGCTCAAGCATAATGTGTTTGTAGGTTAGATTTTAGTTACTAGTAATTACTTACAATTGTCAAAAATGTCTGTTCTGTCTTCAACTGATAAGGAAATCCATGATCAGATGTAAGTGATGAAACATATTGTAGAATTAGCATGCTTATCCCAAATCACTATCCAATCGCAAATGCAGAACTTAAATACACAGTTGCGAGATGGATAGTTTCATGTGACAGCAAGAGGTCAAGACTGTGTCCACTTCCTTTTCATGGTCTGGCACAAATGCTGGCTGCTGTTATCACCTAATGAGTATCTGTCTTGGTTTCTTGCTATACTAGGGTATGCAGATGCTAAAAATATAAAATGTATAATAGCAAGTATAGGTACATGTACATTATCACTGTGAAGATAGTATTATGAAGAAAGAAAAAAAACTCCCACCTGATACTGTCATGCGCGTAGCCAGGCATCATACATGTGATACCTCAAGGCGTGAGATTAAATCTCACGGAATTCTAAACCTCCTCCCGGCCCCACGGAATTGTATGAAAAACTTCCGTAAATTGGCTAAACTGGAATTTTCGAAAATCATCGGTCTATTTCCTGGAGGTCTTAAAGTCGTCAACCGTTCATACGCTCATCTTGGTATAAAAACATCATCTAACGCTCACGGGGTCACGTAGTGCAATGTTGACTTTAGATCTTCTCAAGAGAACGAAGAGAACGAAGAATTATTTGTACATTTTTTTCCTAGATTTGTTTTCATTGCAATAGTTGTTTAGATGATTTTCTTGTAAATGTTATGTCTTTGTACTCCCGAAGAAGCGCTCGAGTATCTATTTTAGCTAGTATACACGCTTAGAGTTTTTTTTATTTGTTTATAGGCCTAAATGATACTTTTCCACATTGTATTTTAACAAAATTACTCTATCTTTTAGTATCCTTTCTGGATCCAGTGTTTGTGATATCCTTTCTGGATCCAGTGTTTGTGAAATGTGTTCTTTCAATGTATGATTTTCTCTGATATATACACACACACACACAAGTCGGCCGTTACGAGGTACTCATTATAGGACCTTGTAGGAGGCCATGGTGTCCACACCGGCCATGGTGTCCGCGGATTATATGCCTATTTATTTTTTAATTTGCCCCTCCCTCCAACAAACACACACACACACACGCACGCACGCACGCAACGCACGCACGCAGGCACGCAGGCACGCACACACACACACACACACACACACACACTCCCTCCCCAATAAGTGAAACGTTCCTACGCAAATGTATGATAATGCTCAATTTTAGATATAGTATGTTCTAAAAATAAAATGAAACGGTCAATGACTTCGGACAAACAGTTCATTACTTACCCGGTATATATACAAAAAGCACTCTATACAATGTGCGAATACGTAACCTGTATTTTAGTATAACTAGACACAGTATCTTTGTCTATTGTTCAAAGCAGACAAAATTAAAAAAAATCCGAATTAAAGTTCCTTCAAATCCATTTAGCATGTTGGTTGTAATAAATACTGATAAAGATGATCCTTTGGGAGCAACAAACAAGTACGTTTCATACGTAATACGGTATATGACAATAAGCCCGTGTAAACGTTGTGTTCGTGCAATGTAAACCGATTCTTCTATTTACATAAACACGCCCAATTTATTTAAATAAATATTTACATATTTGACGATGTAAGTACTTTTTAAATATATTATATATATATATATATATTGCTTGTTGTTGTTATATTGTATAAACAAAACTGGGATTATTCAGGGGTTATTCGTTCACAAATACACCTAAAGTATGTTTTGTTTGTATGGTGTTTTACGTCATTTTCAACACATGTAAGGTCATATATGATGGCCGATTTTTGTGGCGGAGGCAGACCACCCACTTTTCCTGGGTAGAACCAGTACTGTACACCTCCCGCCATCCGTAAGAATCGACACTTCCTCGCCTACAAGTCAAGCTCCCAGTGGGATTCGAACTCGCAGCGGTGAGAGGCGAAGGTTTACAACGCAACGTCGTTAACCATTTGACCACGTAGACGCTCTCCTGAAGTATGTAGGACATGAAATGTTTATTGAATAGTATACGTGTTTAGAACAAAGTTTATACATATTAATCTCTTGTATACATGTTCAAGAATACTTCAGTTCATTTTGTTATACACCCGTTTGAATAACGGGACGTATTATGGTTCGGGGTTGTTCGTCCGTCCGCCATTCCGTCCGTAAACAATTACGCATTGCGGACGACAACTTTGAAATAAGTATAAAATTCGAACAGGAAATGCAGCTTTCACAGAACACAGTAAACCCAAAACACGCAAAACGGCAAACATGAATGGCAATGTTAATACGGAATAAAGGCATATGACGTCACAAACACAAAAAGAGTTGACAATAGGGCTACCGCCTTGAAACGGTCAGTGGCAAAAAAGGCCGCTGGGGGTTTAAACCAGGTTCTTAAACCATAATACCCACACCCATGAAACTTCATAGATACATTGTCCTAAGGAGAGGAGAGACCCTTTTATTTTTGGGGTCAGTAGGTTAAATTTCATGGTCACCATGACCTTATATGGACACATTCCGGACAATAACTTCGAAACCATAAAACCCAAACTCACGAAACTTCATAAGTACATTGTCCTAGTTGAGAGGAACCCTATTGTTGTGGGCCAAAGGTAAAGGTCGTTATTACCTTATCTGGAAATACACATTTTGCTAAATAACTTTGAGGCCATAACACGTCCACTCATGAAACTTCATAGGTACATCTCCCTTGGGGAAAGGTGGAACTTTTTTGTTTTTGGAGTCGGAATGTCAAAAGGTCTAGTTCTCCATGACCATATATAGAAGTATTGATTCCGAGTGATAACGTTGAAAGCATAGTATCCACACTAATGAAAATTTCTAGGTATATACAAGAGGTGTTCAACTTATAACGTAATATATATTCCGCCCCCTGCATGAGTGGCTAAATAACTTAAACTGGTGTGTTGATGAGCCTTTAAAAACAATTCAAATCAATCATTATACTTGTAATGAATGTTGTGCTGTATTGCTATAAAACTTGTTGCAAACATATAATGTTATATTTCTTTTTGAACAAGCCCTTAGCCAGGTTTTTAAAAAGGGGGTGGGGTGTTAATTGAGTTGAAGTGGGTGGGGTTATAGTGGCGGGTCCCTCTACCACCCCGACGAATCTGGTGTATTTTTTCTAACATTCGTTTTCCAATTCTTTCGCAGCCCCTTTCACATTATTTTTTAATTTCGGGCATACGAGGGTTGATCAATAAATAACGAGAAAATGCTAATATCTTTGTTATGATCATATCGATCTTACTCAAACTTTAGCCGGAAGTAGTTACATATATTAGCAATGTATCGCTAATTATTCAGGATTGTAGTGACATAATGCTAAAAACTACGGTTGCTAAGGCAACGCTCAATATGCTTAGGCGGGGCATTTTGCAGGTTTTTCACCATTTTCACGCAATTTCAAACCCTTACAGTTTTCATACTAGCAATTGTAATTTGATGAAAATTGTTAAGTATGGTCAATTAAGACTCGCCGTACTTGTGATGATGTCATACACGGGTTGTGACGTCATGCATTACGTCACGCACGTGTTACCGTTCCATGGTGACAAAAATGGCAGAAGATCAAAGGTTCGCGACAAAATTTTTAGTTTTGAAGAAAAAAAGTAAAAATGAAGTTGTTCGTGAGATTCAGTGTACTTTTGGTGAGCGTTCCATGTCAAAAGCTAGGATTTAGGTATGGTTTGACAGATTCAACAATGGATGGGAAAAGGCTAGTGATCTACCGCAAAGTGGGCGTAAAGTGACGTCGACGAATGATAAGAACATTCAAAGAGTAAAAGATGTCATCAACAGCGACAGGCGGTTAACTGTCAGAGAAATACGTGATAAACTGAACTTGTCATATGGAACTGTCCATACAATCTTGAAGAAAAAGTTAAATATGAGAAAAGTGGCAGCACGTTGGATTCCAAAACTGTTAAATAGTGAACAAAAGAAAAGTCAAGTTGAAGCTGCTAGGAACTTTTTGCATCAATACCACACACTAGGAGAAGCATTCATCAACAGTATAGTGACAGTAGATGAAACATGGATACCGCTGTTCGACCCTGAAACAAAACAAGCTTCATGTGTTTGGAAAACACCAGCTTCTCCGTCGCCGCAGAAGGCAAAGGTCTGCCGGTCGCAGAAGAAGCAAATGTTTATCGTCTTCTACGACGTGGAAGGCGTTGTTCTGACACATGCAGTGCCCATTGGACAGACAATTAATTCAGCCTATTATAAAAAGGTTAGTAGTTTGAAATTTTAATCTTATTAAATATATTATTTATTGATAAAGAATTGTGATTTCATAGAACCCAGTTACATGTAGAAACTTTTTTTCTGTTTTCAGGTTCTTAGTCGACACTTCCTGAGAGCCATGCGTCGGAAACGCCCGGGGAAGTTGGACAATTTCATCCTGCACCATGACAATGCGCCACCTCACACATCGAAAGCGACCACAAGTCACATAGAACATTTAGGAATTAATATGTTAGATCATCCTCCCTATTCGCCGGACTTGTCACCAAATGACTTTTACCTTTTTCCGACATTGAAACGGGAATTGCGGGGCGTAAAAATAAATCATTTTCAGAACTCCGTACGAAAGTGTTGAATGTTCTGTACGAAATTCCTAAGGATGACTATCGTGATTCACTTTTCAACTGGGCATCCCGTTGGCAAAAATGTATAAATTTTAAAGGAGAGTATTTTGAAAAGTTTTGAAAAAAATATGTGATTGTTCCCAGTAGCGCATATTCGGTGTGATCGTCAGGTTGATAAACGTTCAACTCAGATTTACGTTAAATAGCGCTTAAATGACGTTTCCCCGCCTACGGGTTTCATAGGTCGGCAAAAATGTTCTAAAAAATTCATTTTTCAATATATTTGCACACAATTTCGTAAGTTTTCTCCTTATATATGTATTTACCACTATATAAAATATTTCTGGAAAAAATGTGTAATAACAAAGTTATAAGCATTTTCTCGAAATTTATTGATCAGCCCTCGTACACGTCAAAATTCATCACTTTAAAACGGAAATATGGAAATTAACAACACGTTTTGCATATTACGGCCTGTAACTGTATGCGAGTTACTACTAGGTTGTTATACTCTGTTGATGAGGTGCACGTGCACTAATTGCAAAATCAATGCTAAAGGTTGTGTTGGTGTAGGTCACTATATATGTTCCTGATTTCTGTGGTTGGTTGGTTGATCGGTCGGTCGGTCGGTCGGTTGGTTGAGTGGTGTCATGGGCTATGTAGTACTAGAACTATGTACCTAGCCATACGCAAGAGAGACCAGTTTCAAACACACTTTCATTGATATATATACACCGACACAGTTTTGTAAAGATAGGATTAAATACGAAGTCCCTATCATGTTACCAAAGCAAAGGTTAGCGACCGGCGAACGGACAACTCGTCATCCCATAAGCTCTGCTGGCCAGGCAACCTTATTAATTGGATAAATAGTTATAAAACTGATCGTAAACAAAGAATTTCCATTGGTTCATTTTTTTCTGAAATAAACACTCCAAATGCCGGCGTACTCCATGGCTCTGTCCTAGTTCCATTATTGTTTTTAAATTTATATAAACGACATAGCTGATTCATTGCTTAGTACGACAAGGCTATTGCTGATGACAGTTCAAATGCGGTATCTACATCCGACATAGATTATAAGGAAACTACAATTAATGACGACCTGCGTAAAATATCGCCTTGGTCAAAGCAATGGCTAGTAAATTTTAATCCATCTAAAACTGAAGTCATGTTCATTTCACATGCAAACAGAAACCGTCCGTCTTTGATATTTGAAAATACTCAACTTAACTTTGTTGACCATCATACACAACTAAGTGTAACCCTTAGTCATGGTACTTCCTGGCATCAACACATTTCAAATATTGTTACATCTGCGTCTAAGATACTAGGTTCAATGAAATTAATGAAATTTAAATTAAAACGTCAAGCGCTTAATCAAATACATAAATCTTACCTTCGCCCTATTTTAGATTACGCGGCTATAGTATGGGATAGTTGTACGAAATATGAAAAAAATAATTTAGAAAATATACAATATTAAGCCGCGCAAATAGTTACTGGCCTGACACGTTCCGTCTCTATACACAAATTGTTAACTGAAATTGGTTGGGTCTCTCTCTCCGATAGAAGCACATCCAAAAGTTGATATTTACCTATAAGTTTAAAAATGCAGAGTTACCGAGTTACTTGAATGAAATATTTCCCGCAACTATTTTAGAATATCATTATAACTTGAGAAACAGTTCCAACTTCGTTACTTTACCTAGACGAACAGAATTGTTTTCGAGATCAGTCTTACCGTCATCTCTAAAACTTTGGAACGAACTTGATATTAACATTCGCAAAGCACCATCACTTTCGAGTTTTAAAATTAGACTTAACAAGAAAAGATATAACGTAAACGTTATATATATGTGGACAGCCCTATGCGAATGATTTTTTTGAAAAGGGTAGTTATGCAATCCAAAGTAAGCTACCTACCCAAAGTTTCATTCCAATATCTCATCCCTAATTAAAGTTATTGAGCGGAAACCATTTTTCTATTGTTAGTAACAGTGACCTTGACCCCAAATTGCTTTTTATATAAGCTACGTACACATAAATTGTCAGGCCAACATATAATTCCTAACTAAAGTTATTGAGCGGAAACCATTTTTCTATGATTAGTAACAGTTACCTTTACGTTAATTCCACTGGGGAAGGGCCTGACATACCATAGTATTCGTCTACTTAAGTGTAACGGAGCCTACTGACCACTAAAACCATAAGACGCTAACTAGATCAAAAAAACAATCATTTTTTCATAGAGCGTTATTATTCATGAATATAGAAATTCAGATAACTATTACTGTGTATGGAAACCATTAGAACGCTCTAATACTGTGATGGAGTTTGACCTATTTCGAGATTCCATATACTGCATATAGTGCACAGTGAAGCGTGAATTTGCTGTACCCCTCGTGTATGGAGATGGTTAATTGCGAATTTCATTTTCTGTATATGTTTTTGAATCGATGTGAAATACATTTTGTTTTAATAAAATTCCAAGGAAGATTTATATAGATGTATATGTTTTTTATAGTGAGTATAAAGTTGATTAAGACCTCACTGCACAGATCGCCAATACTCGGGAGGCGTTTCATGAAAGTAATGTGTTACTGGAACAGCCTGACGTCATAGCAATCCATTTCCGTTTTGATCCGGCCATTCCTCCATTTTGTTTTCTTTTGTGCAGCAAGAGTGCTCCAGTTAGGACGAAACAATTTATCGTAAGTAGAATTTGTGCAAGTTTACACGCTCCACTGTCATACGTGTCAATAAAGTTAGCACACATTTTCAGTTTATGAATGTTTTGTGTTGACACGGATTGATCTACATGAAATTAGTCTTGATCATGTTCGACGCCTGATAATTCATACTGACGTCATTTCGAATTTTTCAAATTCATCACTGATATTCGGCAGGTGCCCTCCTGATTTTTCAGGACTTCATCCGCGGTGTGGTAATTCGGTGTGCATATAATCCTAATACATTTAGGGATTCACGAACCTTTGGAGACCCTTTTAAAAGTACATAGAAATATAAAACACACATTTGAGGAAAGTTTGATACTTTTGTCCAGCGTGTCTTTGATTGGGTCCTAAAACCTGGGTTTTGGTCCCAGCTATATTATACAAATCACCTGACCGGACTATTTTTCCCCCATAATTACAAGCGCCAAACACGAGAGATGATACTAGTATCGATCGAGGGCGAGAATGCTGATAATTTTGTAAACAAGCAAGCGTCGCAGATGATCTAGACTACGTATTTGTTATTCATTAATTCGAGTGAACAATTGGAAGGTTGTGTGTGCATAAACATTCCCTGACGTTTCTAGTCGTCGTTTGCATATTTGGTAATCTGTAGTTACTGTATCTAAACTAAAAGAAGAACAAAATACCTAGACGGAGACGTGAGAATCATGGCTGTTGTGGTAGTCGGTGTCATTCAGACCCTGTGTATACCAAATGTGTCTATGATATTTGTGTATGACTCATGTTTCAGGAGACTTCCAGACATATTTTTCGTGAATGTTTATCTTTCGAAACATCTTGTGCTCTTTTGTTTCCATATAATTTTGGAAACTTAACCCTGCGGTCACCAAGTGTTAAGCATACTTGACTCGAGTCCCAGAAATCACGTGTATGATTTCCAGTGGGGTCACATCCCAGATGTTTTAAACAAACTCCCGCAGTATTTTACTTGGGCATGGTACTGTAAATATAGGTCATCCTTCGGAGGGATTGTAAAGAAGTCTGTCCAGTGTACAGGGAGAACTATACTCTGTGCAATATCTCTCTGAACTTCTGTGTTAAGCAGTGATACAAAACCAGGGCCCTATATGAATTATATAGAGATTATTAAACTGCTGGGATCGATTATAGGGAAATCCTTCACAAGAGGTAGGCGTGTAGTTTTTTCACGAACGAGCGCATGCGAGTGAGTAAAAAAAACAAAGCACGTCTACCATCAAGTAAAGGATTACCCATTGTCGATCTCAGCAGTTAAATAATCTATTTATTACATTTTAAATTACGTTTTTGCAAACAAATATTCGCTTTATTGAACGTTATCGGCGGATGATGTTGACGTCAGCAACACTTTATTGACGTCACGACTCAACGTCGCAACGTTAGTTATTATTGTGTTCTGAGTTAGTTATTAATATTTAGCGATAATGAATATTCTTGCACTGAGTTCAAACACCTGCGCCTTTTTTAGCCATGTTGACGTACAAAGAAAGTTGAGTGCTTTGGTGATGCCGAATAATTAAAAATAGCCTGAATACAACATTTTTGTTCCTGAAGGATTTACTTTCGAGTGAAAAAAATAAACTTGATAACCAGTCACATTTAGCCAATCTCAATGGCTCGCTTATTTGAGAATTGACTGGAAACGGCGATGCATTCCGTTTGATATTGGCCGTCTTCACGGTAATGGACAAAATATGATATGCTGACAAAAACGGTTATTTTGCGTAATTAATTTGTTAAACATAATTGGTACGCACCAATAAAGTAATTTAATTGTGTATTTAGCCCAATTTAGCGAGTTTTAACTGGGAATTTACGCAAATACCTTGCTTATCTGAAGCTCTGTTCTGTGACGTTTTGTGTCATAGAACTATACCAAGCCTAGTTGCACTGCGACTGTTGTGTACTGGTTAATGATATTGAGTTCTTTAAAGTTTTAATACACAAACTTTGTCACATTTCTGTTCTCTTGATACAATGGCAGGGATGATTAGTGCCATGTGTAGTTGTTCTTGTCATTGTTGTGTTCCAGTTGAATGACTTTTGACGGTGTTATGCCCCCATTAAAGGACATAATATCATGCTTCCCATACCGGGAAAAAGTTCAGAACTTTTTAAAAATTGTATTCAATTTATTGTAATTTTAATTTTTAAAAATTGTAAAGACTGAAATTTAATAAAGGACAGAATGAATGCATGCATATATAATAAGAAAATACAAAAATGCAGACTCTTGTCACCATTTAGTATTTTCATTAAATGCATTTCAATATGCTAACATGCAGAGAAATAAAATAAATAGCAACATATTTAAAAAATGTTAGGCTAAACTGAGGCATATACAAGTTCAACTAACACGAGTTCCAAAGAATCTAGAAAGATCGCGCTGCAAATTCAGAAATGCTACATACACCAATATTTTGAGTAATCGCACCTTTTGTATTGTTTCATGTTGATTGAACAATCAACCATAAAATGAACCCAATTCAGAAACAGCCGATTAAACACAGGTTCACACTTGCCATTGTTCCAGTTTACGCTACCGTGTGTACAACTAATTAGTAGGCACTTTAAGGGACACATGGCAATCTTGCAGTATTTGAAATGGGTGTCACAATTTATATATCCAGTATCATTTTTAATTTTACCCTGGTTACATTTAAATAAATCAAATTTTAAGTATTCACTATTTCGTCTTATTATACTATAAGTTTTAATATATTACTGGTGCAATAATATAAAAAAATAATAATATAAAAAAACAAATGGCTTAATACAATTCTTATAATTAACATTAATGATTGAACAAATGCAATTTATGTAGAAAAACTAACGGGACGCTTCTAGTTTTTGAAAACTCAAGATTGCCATGTGTTCCTTTAACACTTATCAGTGATCGTAAAGTTCAAAAACACAGACAGGCTGAGTATCTCTGGCTAATTCGTAAGCAAAAATTTTCAATTTTTCTGTTTTGATCAGCCATTTTGGCCGCTAGAGGGCGCCACATTATTTAATGTTTTACCTGGCTCGATCACGCAGTTAAATCTGTGAATAATGTCACAACTTTATATGACAGATAATGTTGAGCGCGGGGACACAAACCAGTTGATTGACAGCAAGAGGCGTAACAGTGGGCGGAGTCTTATCGCACCGACAATTTGACAGTTGTTTTCAATAAGCGCTGACATAATAAGTTTATCGATCTAAATTGATTGTCACTAATTAGCTAAAACACTCAGCGGGATAGTGGCTTATAAACAGTGAAAGACTTTGTGAATTAGAATTCGGGATTTTCCGAAATCTTTTAGACAAAATCGGTCGGAAATTTGGATTCGCCAGACCGCCGATGTCAGGCGAATTTGGTGTGTATTTCTTACAGTTTTCATTCGCCAGTTGAGGTTACTTTTCGCCTATGGCGATTTGGCGAATGGCCTAGTAAGCCCATAAAAATTAACCATTGGTATTAGTGAACAATCGTAAAGATGTGTTAATGCTCTGATCAATGAAATGTGAACCCCAAATTGTACTTTTGTTTTCGATCGCTGTCGTACAAATTCGTTACCTCACCGGTTGACTCATAAAATAACATGACGATTTTAGCCGAGTATTTTCAAATAAAACTCGAAATATTCCGTCGTATATGCAAGCGTCTAATAATTTGAATCGATAAAGCATGTCGTCTGAGAACAAGTTAAATGTCAACACTAAATTTCCTTCATAGGAGGGAGAACGGTCTAAAAAACAGCGGGTTAAAGTCAATACTTGTCAAAAACAATAAACTAACATCTTGTGTGGTGTCACATATTAGTACTGCGAACAATTTAACGTTTTTGAAACAACGGTGTCGGACAAACACTGGTATAAATTGTCCTTGAAAGCAGTGGGAAAACCTGGAAAAGACCTTGAGTTTTGTTCTCAAAAAACTGTGGGAACCCTGTAATACACTAACTTTGTACAGACTAGTTCTCCTGCTACCCTGGCTGGCATTCAACAACTAGTGACCTATATCATTGCCATGTGCCGGTTGAATGAATGTTGAAAATGTGTTATGGTCCCCTGCACTTTTAGCCAGTAGAGCATCCACAGACTCTTTCACCTCTTGTCTGCACCGTATTTTCAATACTATAACACTTAGAGATACCAAACTTGGTATGTGGATACATCTTGGGATAGCTGTGTGTCGCATACCAAAATAAGGCCACGGTGAATTTGACCTTGACCTGTGACCTCAGTCATAGAAAATGCTTGTCCGGACCATATTTTCAATACAATAACACTTAGAAATACCAAACTTGGTTTGTTGATACATCTTGGGATAGCGGTGTGTCGCATACCAAAATAAGGTCATTGTGACCTCTGTCATACCCCAAACATTGTGAGAAGCATCAGTATGAAGTGGAACTGCGCATATACATGAAGTCATGGGGTATGCGTTTGCAAGGGTATTAATAACCTTCTGTGATAGTTATGGCTCCCCCACACAAAGTGTGGAGGTGAGCCGTATTGATTTTTTGCTGTCTGTCTGTCTGTGTCACAAACGATGTCCGATCAATAACTAGAGAATGGTTGGACCTAGGGTCCTCAAACTTAGAAGGATGGTTGATCATTACCATTAGATGACTCCTATTGATTTTGGGGTCACTAGGTTAAAGGTCAAGGTCACGGTGACATTGACTATCAAAACGATTCCGATCAATAACTAGAGAATGGTTTGACCTAGGGTCTTCAAACTTGGAAGGATGGTTGGTCATGACCAGTAGATGACCCCTATTGATTTTGGGGTCACTAGGTCAAAGGTCAAGGTCGCGGTGACATTGACTATCAAAACGATATCCGATCAATAACTACACAATGGTTAGACCTATTGATTTTGGGGTCACTAGGTAAAAGTCAAGATCGTGGTGACATTGACTATCAAATCGATGTTCACTAGGTCAAAGGTCAAGGTCGCGGTGACATTGACTATCAAACGATGTCTGATCAATAACTAGAGAATGGTTGGACCTAGGGTTCTCAAACTTGTAAGGATGGTTGGTCATGACCAGCATATGACCCCTATTGATTTTAGGGTCAATAGGTCAAAGGTCAAAGGTCAGCAATGTCCAATCAATAACTAGAGAATGGTTGGACCTAGGGTCCTCAAACTTGGAAGGATGGTTGGTCATGACCAGAACATGACCCCTATTGATATCAAAACCTTATCCGATCAATAACAAAACAATGTCCAATCAATAAATAGAGAATGGTTGGACCTAGGGTCCTCAAACTTGGAAGGATGGTTGACCAGTAAATATCACTGATACAGATAGTAGATACAGTCACAGGGATATTGAATATCAAAACGATCTCAGATCAATGAGAACGGTTGGACCTAGAGTCTTCAATTATGTCTGTTCGGACGAGTGGGGGAGCCATACGTTTTTGTCCCATGGACAATAACAATTTCTAGTTTTAATTTGACATTCTTTTGATCTACATCATTATTAATTTCGCTTAGTTTTGTACACTCTTTTTGTGATGTCTGGGCGATCTCTGTAGTGTAAGGAAAATCGCTTTTCTTTCGAGAAAAGAGATTCAAGTTCAAGTCTTGGCAGGGACCTGACACACTGAGTTGTACATACAATTATTGTTTCCCACCTCAGTAATGTTGTTTTTGTACAGCATGAACTTAAAAATATGTACATTTGATAGTCATTCATCATATTATTACCGCATGTAAATTGTAATTATTCATACATATTCAGAGTGTGTTTTTATATAATTGTGCTTTAAAAATATTATTTATAATCAAAAGAATACATATAGCCGGAATACATATTTATAGCCGAAATCACCTATAGCGAATTGTCGGTTTTAACGAAGGTCCTTTTTGTCCAGCTCCTCCAGTCTTTGCTTAATATAAAAATAGCGAATATAGCACTTTCTTGGTTATAGCAAAGCACTTAAATTGGACGTTTAGTTTCAAATAAAAAACTTTCTATCTTTATTTTGCTTTTCCATTTTGTTTCCTGCCATTGCTACACCAAATAGAACTCGCTATTAATTTGACACAAACAAACCACACATGATGCTCTAATTCCAATGCAATGAATTAAAACAAATATATTCTACAATTTTCATTCTTATTGCCGCTCGTCGTCATAGTATATATTGTATACTATGACTTTTCTTGTTATATATTGCATGGGTATTGCTGCCAATAAGCAATACATCCATTCACATGATAGCAATATCTCAACTATAATTGAATTGAATGTTGTTTAACGGCTAATCATTACAGTAAAGGTTAATTACAGCCGCCCCAGAGAGAGGGAATGATACATAGGAATTCGGGAACCGTGCCCTATTCTTATAATGCAATATATTCCTATGGTTCTTTAACGTGCTCAGAGGTTAGACCGATACACGGGACCAGGTTTACGTCTCCAGTGTTCCTTTTTGGCTTTTTTTTGGGCCGCATATCGAATAGCTCTAGCTAAAATCACTTTCGAGCGAGATATACAATGAAGCAGCTAAATATAGAAAGCTATTTTATATGGAACGCCAAACACGACTTTGATGGTCATTTTCCATTATGATGTGGTCACTTTCCATTAAGATGTGGTCGCTTTACATTATGATGTGGTCATTTGTCATTATGATGTGGTCATTTGTCATTATGATGTGGTCGTTTTACATTATGATGTGGTCATTTGTCATTATGATGTGGTCACTTTCCATTATGATGTGGTCATTTGTCATTATGATGTGGTCACTTTCTATTATGATGTGGTCATTTGTCATTATGATGTGGTCACTTTCCATTATGATGTGGTTCCTTTACATTATGATGTGGTCACTTTCCATTATGATGTGGTCACTTTCCATTATGATGTGGTCGCATTGCATTATGATGTGGTCATTTGTCATTATGATGTGGTCACTTTCCATTATGATGTGGTCACTTTCCATTATGATGTGGTTACTTTACATTATGATGTGGTCGTTTTACATTATGATGTAGTCATTTATCATTATGATGTGGTCACTTTCCATTATGATGTGGTCATTTGTCATTATGATGTGGTCTGTTTTAATTATGATGTGGTCACTTTCCATTATGATGTGGTTACTTTACATTATGATGTGGTCATTTGTCATTATGATGTGGTCACTTTCCATTATGATGTGGTCACTTTCCATTATGATGTGGTTACTTTACATTATGATGTGGTCACTTTCCATTATGATGTGGTTACATTACATTATGATGTGGTCATTTATCATTGTGATGTGGTCACTTTCCATTATGATGTGGTCATTTGTCATTATGATGTGGTCTGTTTTAATTATGATGTGGTCACTTTCCGTTATGATGTGGTTACTTTACATTATGATGTGGTCATTTGTCATTATGATGTGGTCACTTTCCATTATGATGTGGTCATTTGTCATTATGATGTGGTCTGTTTTAATTATGATGTGGTTACTTTTCATTATGATGTGGTCACTTTCCATTATGATGTGGTTACTTTACATTATGATTTGGTCATTTGTCATTATGATGTGGTCACTTTCCATTATGATGTGGTCACTTTCATTATGATGTGGGCATTTTTCATTATGATGTGGTCATTTTCCAGTATGATGTGGTCAGTGTCTATTATGATGTGGTCATTTTCCATTATGATGTGGTCACTTTTCATTATGATGTGGTAAGTGTCTATTATGATGTGGTCACTTTACATTATGATGTGGTCACTTTTCATTATGATGTGGTTACTTTCCATAATGATGTGGTCACTTTTCATTATGATGTGGTAAGTGTCTATTATGATGTGGTCACTTTACATTATGATGTGGTCACTTTTCATTATGATGTGGTCTGTTTTAATTATGATGTGGTCAGTTTCTATTATGATGTGGTCACTTTCCATTATGATGTGGTCACTTTCATTATGATGTGGGCATTTTTCATTATGATGTGGTCATTTTCCATTATGATGTGGTCAGTGTCTATTATGATGTGGTCATTTTCCATTATGATGTGGTCACTTTTCATTATGATGTGGTAAGTGTCTATTATGATGTGGTCTATCTATCTATCTATCTTCCTTTAATGCTAAACCCCTGCTGGGGACCTAGGCATGCGTCGTCATACCGACAAAGACTGTTAGTATTTTAAAAATATATATAAAAGAAATTTAAGAAATACATTGAAGTTTTTGGATGTTAGGTTTAAAAATAAAAACAAACATTGAATTTATGGTGAGATATGTTCAATTCTGCTGACTGCAGAATTGAACTGTTCTATATTGGGTAATATAGGGATGTCAGGAGCTAATGAATTCCAGTGGAAGACTGTTCTGGGGAAAAAGGGAGAATTTGTAGTAGTCAGCGGTTGCGTCAATTAATTTGAAAGCAAGCGAGTGTGAATGTCGGGATTGTCTGTTCGTCAGTGTCATGTAGTCTTCAGAGGGATAGCTACCAGGTCATTTGTGATCTTGTAACATAGTGAGAGTCGACTGTCGACACGTCTTTGGTCTAGTCTTCTCCACTGTAGGGACTGGAGCATCTCAGTGACACTACTGGTCCGTCTGTAGTCGTGTTTTGCCCAGCGTGCTGCCCGGCGCTGTACGGCCTCGATCTGGTTTATGGCAGTCTCAGTATGAGGTGACCAGATACTTGAGCAGTACTCCAGCTGAGGGCGGACAAGAGTTTTATAGGCCATGGACTTTAGATCTTCAGAATGTACCTTGATGTTTCTCCTTAAAAACCCTAATGTTTGATTTGCTTTTTTGGTGATGTTGTTGATGTGTGTGTTCCATTGTAAGTCCTCTGCAATAGTGAGGCCTAAGTATTTTGCAGAGGAGGTAGACTCAAGTTTAGTGTTATGTAAGTAATAGGTTGTGTCGATGTGTTTCTTTAACCTTGTGATGTGTATAACTTGACATTTTGACGGGTTAAACTCCATGTCCCACTGTTTTTCCCACTGTTCAAGAGTGCATAAGTCTGTCTGTAGTGTTTGTGATTGTTTTTCTTGAGTGATTGCAAGGTATATGGCAGTGTCATCTGCAAATAACCGGACCCGAGAGTTTATCTGGGAGGGAAGATCATTTATGTATGCAAGAAACAATAGGGGGCCTAGTACGGATCCTTGGGGCACTCCAGATGAGACAGATATGCTTGATGACTGGTATCCGTTAACAACTACACACTGTGTGCGGTTGTTGAGAAATGACCTGGTCCACGTTAGGGTGGTCCCTCTTATTCCATATTGGGACAGTTTGAGAAGCAGTTTCTCATGGTTGACTTTATCAAATGCTTTGCTGAAGTCAAGTAGTATAAGGTCTACTTGCTTCTTGGAGGTCACTGATTTGTACAGTTCATCCACAAGCATTGTTAGCTGCGTTTCACAAGACCTTTTTACTCTAAAGCCATGTTGGAGATCATAGAAGATTCCAATATTAGTGAAATGTTTTGTAATGGAGGAGGCGATAACATGTTCAAGGGTTTTACATAGAATACAGGTAAGGGATATTGGACGGTAGTTTGCAGCATTGGACTTATCGCCTTTTTTATATGCCGGGGCTACATTGGCAGTTTTCCATATTAAGGGTAATTCTCCAGTTTTAACAGATTTCTGGAAAATCTTCTGTATGATTGGAGAAATCTCTTTGGCGAGATTTTTCAGTAATATCGGTCTTATTTGGTCTGGGCCTGCAGCTTTAAGAGGGTTTAGGTTTATTAACAATTTTCTATACCCTTTGTTGCTATCTCTATGTCAGGCATTTTTTTTTTGTGCCTTACATTCTGAGGGGAGTTGAGACCTTGATCGCTTAGATTCTGGAGCTTCATATTACAGAGAGATTTCAGGGACAGTGGTGACCTTTGGCTAAATACTGACTGAAACTGTTCATTCAGTATTGTCGCCTTCTAGTATCATCGGGTAGCAGATGTTGTCTTCTTTAGAGGAGCTACACTGGCAGAGTCTTGTTTTGAATGTTTAAGTATGTATACAGTGTTTTAGTGTTGGGTTTATTAGGTATAGTGACTTTGTGGACTGTTTTAGTGATTTGTGGTTTACTTAAGTTGTCTTCTAGTTATTTTTGTGTAAGCTTGTTAAGTTTGTAGCGTGTGTGAGTATGTTTATGTGTATTTTTATAATAGTTTTCCTATCCTTGGTTATCCTTGGATTTCTTTGTTTTGGCCTGTTTTTTTGTACTGTCTATCTCTCTTTCTGTACAACCTAGTGAGTGTTGAGTTAATCCAAGGAAATTTATCTTTAGTTCTTGCAGTTTTTGTTGGGACATATTTACTACAAGCTGCTTGTAATGCAGCAGTGAAGTGGCTCCATAGGTCTTCAACAGTGTGCGCGTTGTATGCATTGGATTTTAACCTGTCCTGATGATATTGTTGCATCAGTACTTTTGATCCGTTCCCAGTCAGCCTTTTTATACAAAGAAATTGTCCTGGGCTTTTGTTTATTTATCCTTGGGGCCACGTTTATATGTATCTGTACTGTGTCATGATCGCTGAGACCTGGTATGACATTTGATCTGTTGACAAGTGTAGGATTATTTGTGAGGAAGAGATCTAATATATGTTTGTCTCTTGTGGGTGCGGTAACCATTTGGTGTAGACTGTGGTAATTTATCTTACTGATGAAACGTCTATAGTATGTAGGATGTTTACAATCTGAGCTGGGGCTCAGCTGGTCCCAGTCCATTTTGGGAAGGTTAAAATCCCCCCCGACCCAAATGTTAGGATTTGACTTTGTGACCAGTTGCAGTGACCTATTTGAATTCTTGCAGACTATGTTCTCATGTAGAGAGAACCTATAATAAGGTTTCTGACCAGCAAGTTCAAATTTTGACCCAGATATTTTCGCAGTCAGTCTTTCATAATCTTTGACTTTTGGCATTATTGTGTCGCGGGACAGCAGTGATACACCCCCACGTGTCCTGGAACCAGTTGTCTATCCTGCCCCTGAGGTGTATAGCCCATGTCAAGATCAATTGTCATAGTTTGAGCAGTTTGGGTTTGCGCCAGGATTCTGTGCCAATGATTATTAGTTGAGTGTAAGAGATTTTCATATCCATTTTCCTACAAATGACCTACAATTGATTACTATTACTTTAACAGATCTTTTAATTTTATTTTTCTTAGTCTGAGGTTTGATTTTAGTTGTTCTTTTGGTTTTTGGTGTGAAGTGTAATTTGGTATATTTATATTATCAAGTTGAGTTTCATTCAAAATATCAAAACTGATTTTCAGATTCATATGAGTCCAGGCTTCTCGTTTGATTGGTGGTGATATTTATGTTTTCACAAGCTAAACATTTCCATACGCCTACCTTGCTGAGTCCTGTCCCATTCGGTACATACATAGTAATGTTTTGGCCAGTCAGCGTGATACCATGTATAACATCCCATCATACTCAACCACCCTTAACCATGTCCCAGGCGTTCCAGGCCTGGAAAACAGCTCCACAGACTCCAGAAAGACTCAATCAACTCACCCACCTGATTTGGCCCCGGGTTGGATCAATATCACCCACAGACAAAGTTAGCACTGAAAAGCAGCTTGTTGACACTCTTTTCTTTGACACTTTACCTTCGTCCCTCATAGAACTTTCATTATGATGTGGTCACTTTTCATTATGATGTGGTTACTTTCATTATGATGTGGTCACTTTCTTATGAGTTTCTATTATGATGTGGTCACTTTACATATATGATGTGGTCATTTATCATTATGATGTGGTCACTTTTCCATTATGATGTGGTCATTTTGTCATTATGATGTTGTCGCTTTTCATTATGATGTGGTTACTTTCCATTATGATGTGGTCTGTTTTCATTATGATGTAGTAAGTTTCTATTATGATGTTGTATGTGTGGTCACGTGGTTTTTCTTCAAATAGCGCAATCTATTGACACTGCTTGCGAATGAGAAATGGCGACAATGATAGAAATCTTAAATTTTGTTAAAGTATCCGATGAAGCTCGGGTAAGATTTTTAGAAGAAGAGGTTAGTATCTTTTCATGCGATTAACACATTGCAACAACAATTAACTATTTTACTGCGAGTTATTTGCATTGTGTCCGCCAGGTTCGCTACGCTTCTGACCTGTGTACTTCAGCGCGTGGCATGTCGGGATTGAACTACTTTCACAATGGCGGCGTGATTTTTCTAAATTTTCCTAAATTTACAAGGTCATTTGTTTCAAAATGGCATTTGCCTAATATGAAATAGGTTAAACCTATAGGGCGAGCACAGTTCATGTTTGATTGTGCCGCTGCGTACGTATGCACCGGTATGTGCACGTCTAGCTGCGAGAATCGTAGCTCTTATGGCGTGTACCTATACCATGGTAGGTACATACCACCATCAGAGCCATGATTCTCACGTCTAGTGCAAGTCTACCAGTACGTGTCTTATGAATCGTGGACATCCCACCCCAACAAATTTCAAAGTACAGTAAAGAGCAACTTGAATTTTTGCTAGGATCAACTTCATGGGCAACATTTCTGTAAAGTTCCATGAAAATCCATTCAGTAGTTTCAGAGGAGTAGTCGCTAAAAATATAAGTTTACAGACATACGATGGACGCCGCACCACGGCATAACCAGAGATCAGTCGAGCTAATTGAATTGAATGTTGTTTAACGTCTCATCAACACAGTACAGGTTATTTAGAGCCGCCCCAGATAGAGGGGAAGGATACATAGGAATCCGGGAACCTGCCCTACTCTTATTATCGAATAGATTCCTATGGTTCTTTAACGTGCTCGGTTGATAGCTGAAAATCATTGAGTTGACAGATAGTTATTTTATTCATTTACTGAATTGTGGCATTCATTGGATTCTAATTGATATTTTGGTATGTTTGGATACAATTATAACATATTCACTCACCATGGCAAGCAGACAAATGGAATTGTCCTGCCCTGGATCATTACAGCTGGTATGGGATGTTGGAACCAGCATCTTTAATCCGTCATATGAGCAAAGATGAATTGGGACTTTACGGCGCACCAACACAAGAAAGGTTATATGGCGCCAAACATTGAAGAACATACCAGGCTCATCCTCCATTTACATCTAGATAAAATATGGAGACTGGACCTAGAACCTTTGAGCAAAAATGAAATGTCACTACAGAATAACACTTTCCTCAAGAAGAGAAAGTGTCTTTATCCTATGTATATATTTAATTGGTTTTCTATGACTTGACATGTACATTTTTTCTGTCAGGCATTTAAAACCTGCATTGGATAATTACACAAACATCATTTACATGTGACTGCAACATTAACATATCTGGACTGCTGTGAAATGGATTTAGATAAAGAGAAAAGACGATGTCAACTACAAAACATTATGTCAGCTTTGGATGGCGGTTCACATCTGAAAGCATTGAAGTCGTTTGATAATCCCAATTATAAATTTAAAGGGACACATCGGAATCTTGTTTTTTTTATTACATAATATATACTTTTTCCACATATATGCAATTGTTCATTCATTTATATTAATCAAGTTGACTTTGTTTTTATATATTACTAACTATTGGTGATATTGCAGCAATATTATATGTAAACCTTTGGTTGCCAATTAAAACTGAAAATTTAATTAAATTTTATGTCAGACGCGAATTGATTAATGCTAAGCAGCTTCAAGATTGCCTTGTGTTAAACAAAGTTAATTTAATTTATACGGTGGTAGCATTGCTCAGGGGATTACAGAAAATATAGAATGCCATTATGGTAATATGTTACACCATTTTTTAATTTTTTTTAATTTTTGCATGAAATAGTTTAGGTTTGCTCTGTTGAGAAATAAAATCAGTTTTTGTATGTTTTAAGCAATTTAATAATTTGATCTAAGAAGGCCCCAACATAGTATGTGTTTGTAGGATATACTTTAGTTAATACTTACGATTGTCATGAAAGTCTGTTCTGTCTTCTATGTGATGGGAAAATCCATGGGCAGAAATTGAGATGTAAGTGATGAAATACATGATTGTAGAAATAACATGCTTATCCCAAATCACTATCCAATTGCAAATGCAGAACTTAAATACACACTTGCAAGATGGATAGTTTCATGTGATAGCAAGAGGTCATGACTATGTCCCATTTCCT
>JAWPHD010006953.1:0-136473 GCA_037043455.1 Cyrtodaria siliqua | reverse complement strand
TTAGCCTCCGTACAGGTAATATCGATAAATACACAGCCACAACAAACATGTTGAAAGCTGGAGTATCCCATGGATCAGTACTGTGTCCTCTGCTGTTTCTAATTTACATAAGCGATATTGCCGAACACATGTTAAAGCTGTACAGTCCCTTTTTTAACTGGTAATAACTCATGAATATGAATGGGTCACGTGTGAAGTAGTTTCAAATCGACGAAACCCCAAAAGTCAGTATATAAGGAGAACTCGATACGTAAAATTTCACATTTTTATTTAGCCTCCGTACAGGTAACATCGATAAATATACGGCTCCAGATTATATGTGATAAAAAATAGTTGCCCGGAACGGGATTTGAACCACAGCCTTGCACTTATAAGATTTGAAAGATGTACGCTGAACCTCTAGACCACTGCTATTTATTGGTATTTTGTAGCATTTTTAACACTAAATAGGCATTACGTAATAACAACAGCGCGCACACAAACTCATCAAGCGCTAAATGACAAGTCGATATATGGTGGATTTGAGACGAAGTATTAGTTTCATATTGATAAGATACAGTATTACACCAGGCAATGTTAATTTACACGTGCGACAATATGGACTGCATATTTATTGATCCATCTTTAGTTGCGTTCAAATATGTTAAGTTTTTTTGCCTCATAATATATGGTAGTTAGTATACTATTTTCTCAAGTAGCGTTGTAGTTCAGTGGATAGAGCACAGGACTTGAAATCAGCAGGTCGTGTGTTCGAGACCCCGAAAGAAGCTAACTTTTTTTTTTCCGGTAAACATTACTGTTACCTGTGTATAGGTACGATGTGCACTGGTCGATGTTTATGCAGTAAATGATTTCATGCGCTATATTTGCTCGCTTAAATACCCGATTTCGACATGGGCTGGTGAACATGAAGTTACAAATAAAGACACGCCTCGATTGAAATAGGGCGTCTATAGCTTTAAACTGATTGACGAGGAAGCAGATACAATTTGCATTCGAACAGATACTTTGTATAACACTGTTTTTGTATAACTGCTTCCATAATTTAAAGCTATACGCAGCATGTTCTCCGACCCCATATTGACAAGGAGTCTGATCACGTCAGACATTTTTTAAATTGTTTTTTATCTTAATAAGGGCATTGATTTTATTGATATACCAAGTATTTTACGTGTTGTTGATTCTATTACTACACATTAAAAAAATTCCGAAAACCCTATAAAGTACACAAAAACACAATTAGAAATAAGATTTTCAACTACAACAATATGGTGTCTGACCTTGATATAGTAAATAACACTCCTAAGAGATGCGAGTGTAGAGCATCTAAATTTTGCAATGCTCCGGCCGGTCATGTCATTACTGGTAATTTTGAAATTATAGATAAACGTATTCGGCATTTGTTTTCTAACGGTTCGAAGTCTTCTGTAATTGATTTTAATGCATGTCGTTGTCAGATCGCCCAATCCATTGAACACTTTAGTAGTAAATGGTGTGGTAGAGAACTTGCTGACGCTAGCTCCATTTCTACTTGAAAAATACTATTTTTAACATCATAGATACCCGTATTAACTTCTATACGGTTAACCCCTCCCTACTTCTCCCTGGACCTAGCTATTGATTTCGTAATTTATATCCAGGAATGTCATTAGAAGTATGTTGTAGTTCCTGCTGATAAAGCAGCTAATAATATAATTATTGTTTGATGCCTCCATTACGTCAATGTTGTATCTCAGGAACTCGGGAGTACTATTCGTATACCCCAGAACAATCTACATAAGATAGTGTTGTTTCGACGCTTATCACTCAGAGCAAGATTTTCAAGACCGGAATAGACGAAAAGCAAAACAGACTTCCAACGATATACCAGATTCCCAAATTATTCAAACAACCATATAAGCCCGTTTTTATTTCCGATTCTAGTTCTTGCACCACTATAAATATCTCCAAATTTTAACATCTTGTCTTACTGCCGTTAAATATCACATTAACAAATATTGTGCTAAAGCTTATGAAAACTCCGGAATTAAATTATTTTGATCTATTAAAAATTCAGGCGACGTTCTTGATAACATTTGCAATACACGTCAAGCTTCATCTATAAGTACTTAAGATTGTTCTACATTATATACTACTTAACCACACAAACTTTACAAAGACAAGCTCATTGTTATCATCCAAAATACCTTTGCAAGGGAAAATACTACATTTTTGGCCTGTAACAATATTAAAGCGTGTTTTACTAACAGCAGTTTGGACAATTACACTATGTGGACTTGCCATGAAGTTTCTGAATCACTTATTTTTCTATTAGATATTTTCGTCAGGTATGGAACTTTATAGACAAAATTTGGTATATCTGTGGGTACGAACTGTACACCCCTTGTCAGGGATTTGTTTTGATAGTGCTATGAAAGAGATTTCATGTTGAGTCTTTCACCAGATACACAGGCAGATGTTATTGAAACCTTTAATGACACCTCTTGATATCTGGATGACATATTGAATATTGACAACCCCTTTTTATACTATGTTTATATATCATAAAGAAGTTCAACTTAACAAAGCTAATATTTCTGAAACTATCGCTTCTTTTCTCGACTTACATCTCTGTGATGAAAATGGTGAAATAATTAGCAAAATCTATGACAAGAGAGATGATTTTAATTTTAATATTGTTAATTATCCCATATAGATGGGGATTTTCCCCGAGCAACTTCTTATGGAGTCTATGTGTCTCAACATATTCGTTTTTTCTGGAGCTTGTACTCGAGTTGAGGACTTTAATATTCGTAATCTTTGTATAACTAAAAAGCTACTCAATCAGGGTTACCGTTACCATAAAGTTCGTAAAACCGTTGCAACATTTTATTATCGTTACCCTGACCTTCTTTCCAAATATAAAAGTAAATTAAGAACTATTCTGCGACAAGGACTATCACAACCTGACTTCTATGGTGACGTGATTTACAAACTTCGTAATATCCTTGGTCATGATCACTTTCATACTATCTTTGTCAAACTTGTCAAAAGATTTATCCAAAGAGGTTATGACCCTATCATTTTGCAACGCACTGCATGCTTGGTGGTGGACCCATTTACAGTTCGCCACTATGCTTTCCTCTTTAATTGTACGATGACCGGACAGGCTGTGGACCCTATGATGACGCCTACCTAAAGCCCATTGGGACGGTGGCGTTTGATGTTTGTCTATGATCTTTCTTGTCGTGCCCTTAATGGTTTATTCTCTTGTTGCTCTGGCTTCTGCCAAGTCATTGAGTACCTTCATTGTGGCTTTCTAGGCTATTGTTTTTTTGTATTATATTTACACGAGCATGTTTGTGTTTTTACTTATATTGCCTATTGATGCTGCCTTGTAGGTTAGAGATTAGATCATGGCGGGGATTTCTTTATTTACACTGTCCTGTTTTAATGGGATGACAGTAGGGTAAGTGTGAGGTTTGGTGCACCCTAGAACCGGTTTAAACCCCCAGTGGCCTACTTTGCCACTGACCGTTCCAAGGCGGTAGCCCTATTGTGAACCCTTTTATGTTTGTGATGTCGTTCGCTTTTATTATTACTTTTGCCTTCTTGTTTGTCTGTTTGCATGTTTGTTTCTGTGTTTTGTGGTTGACTGCCCTCCTTGAATGCTACTTTCCCTGTCCGATCTTTTTATATTTCTTTCTTAAAAACACACACACAAATAAAACAAATCATCCTAAAGAGGCTTTTATCAAGGCTCATAAAACACATTCATAGCCAGCAGGTACAGTATTTTATGAGTCGTCTATGAAATGGAAACATAGCAACTTTATTTTTGTTTATTTATGTTTTATTTTTTATTTTGTTTTTAAAATTTGTACATACCTTGTAATTTTTAAAGAACACGTACAGTCCTGAAGTTTGATAAAACAAATACACACCTAAATCGGACGAGCGACTTTCAAATCAACGGTGCAGTTCGCATCCACGATGCCACCAGTGTCAAATAAACTCTTCATCAATGTGTCGCGATCGCCTTTTTGAATACCTACCTTTTTTAGGTCGAACATTTGAAAGAGCAAACTGAGTAACTATTCCCTTTGAAATCAACTAGAATATTATTATATGTTATATCTACGTTTAATTATTTATTGAATACATCCTGGCAATATGCTTTATTTTCTAAATAGTAATTTGTTTAGGTATTTTTTTTGACAAAGTACAAGTGTAAAATAGATGGCGTGGACGAAAGAAATATCCAATATGTTTCCTTCAGGAGGTAGTATTCCACAAATGCGAACCCGAAATTGGAAACTGAATACAATGATTGTATTATAAAACGATGATCGCGAACGTGCTTTTCCACTCCAGTAATCATCTTCTCGATTATTTTTGTTTGTTTACTCTTCATCATGATCGTTCCCCATTTCAATCCCCTACAGCTATTACACGGTTGTAAACACTACTCATTTATTCATTCTTTTTTTCAACTACTGATCAGTATCCGCGTGCAATTATTGTTAGAATTCAATGAAATATGAGAAGATAAAAGAACTGCGTGCACTCACAATTAATGAAACCTTTCTGAACAGATCATTACCGAGCGTAACATAACAACAACTCTGGACTCTGGGATTCGAATAATTTCTGTCTAATTTCTGCTAGTTGCAAAATGAATATGTATATGTTATCTGAGATGTTTATTATAACTGTGTTTATGGTGTATGATATGGCAGCTCTGTTATACGAGTGACCCAAATTGTTTGAAAACGGTTCAGCTAAACCAGAGATTGTATGAAAAAGCATGCAATAGTTTACTCTATTATGGAATATATCAGTTCGAACATTTTCAGCATAAGTGAGAGATGATTTATAGTTATACACTTTTACAAATTGGAATTGTAAAACATTGTAAACTTTAATTGTGTGTGTTATTCCATTATATAATATATTATATAATATTATATAATTGTTTAACACTATAAATAAATGACACATGTTTGTTTGAAATCGTTAAACAAAAAATATGATATGAACAATTATTGGTCATGGTTAAAGACATAAAATAAAAATGTTAAACAAATCTTTTCTTGCACTATCTAACACTACATACCACGGATTGTTAGATGCTCCTCATCTTGAATTAGTACCTTCGACATGCGGTAGAACTGGATTCACACTGTGTAGTGTTGCACTGTGGACATGGAAAATAGTGCCAATAGTACTGCTTGTTTTGGGGACAATTGGAAATACATTAAACATCATTGTTTTATCACGAAGACGACTGAGGAAATATCCTACAACCGTGTATCTAATATTTCTGGCAGTGTCAGATTCTGTATTTCTCTGGGCGTCTGTTTTACGCATTTCATTAAAGACATTTATGGCTTTAAACATCACGGATTTGTCAGTGTTTAATTGTATTTTTCACAATTGGATTCTTTATACTTCGGCTGGGTTTTCAGTCTGGTTACTAGTGTTAATAACGCTGGAGAGGACGCTGTTCACAAAATGTCCAGTCTTTGCAAAAGTTAAAATGAATTCGAAGAATGCTTTGGTAATAACATTGGTCACATTGACTGTTCTAGCATGTTTTGCAAGTCCTTTGATGTTCGGAAAAGATATACACTTCATCGAGTATAATGACATGAATGGTGGCAAGGATATCACCGCTGTGAAGAAGTGCCTTATCGTGTCCGAACCGATGTTTAAATACTACATTGTAACCTTTCCATTTCTAGTATATATATGTTTAAACATTGTCCCGATCATATTAGTTGTTATTGGAAATTGCATTATCGCAATAACATTAAAACATCAACAGCGCAGAGTTCAACCAACGGCATCGTCCGGACAGGCCTGTACACTCATCACAAGAAACAATGCTAGGACGAAGATGTTGTTTGTTTTGAGTGCTTTTTTCATCTTGACAACTTCGCCGTACAGTGTTTACGTGATAATACGCAATAATATGGAGCTGATTCCAGAAACGGAGCAATTTGCCATCATCCAATTTTGTAACGCAATTGTTAGTTGTTTGGTAGCAAGTAATTTCACATTTAACTTCTATCTCTATTGTATAAGCGGGTCTTTATTTAAAAAAGAATGGACACTTGTAACAATGGAAGCAAAATGTAAAATAACGAATGTATGTATAAGGTTTACACGATCTGAACAGAGGACCACGGTGACACATGGCGTCACTACAAGGGTTTCTAGTATTATGTGAATAGTAAACCATGTGGTCATGGTGACTCATGTTGTCCCTATGAGGGCTACAAGAGTAGCACATCACGAGCAAACCTGTGGTGATGATAGTTACGCATGGTGTCGTCACGAGGGCTACAAGTATCATGTGACGAGCAAAACATATGGTCACAGTGACACATGTTGTCCCGACGAGGTCTATGGGTATCCTGTCAGGAGCAAATTATGTAGTTATGGTTTTAACACATGGTGGTACGAGGGCTTTGCGTATCATGTTACGTAAACAACTTGTTGATAGTACAATAAATTGAAGCAATATAGCAGAAAAACGCATATTTGTGTTATTAGAGGACACTAAATACTTATACGGGATATCTTTTGGAAGCAGCAAATACAGCCAAAACAATAAAGTTTTAATGAGTCTGTTCATGAGAGGTAATGTGAGAAGCGACATTTCTCACGCCCACTAGCACCGGCTTAAGTGGTATTCTACTTCAAAGCCACCTATACCTGACTCGTTGATCCCAAAGGCCCGTACAAGTAGCACTACTGATTTGTAAATGTATCCGATATATGTTTTAACGTTCGAAATCACTACTCACGACGTCATAATGAAAGCTTTGAGTGTCGCATTTCCAACATGTTTATTTTACCTTTAGGTAATAAAGACGATACTTTAAAGTTCTCCGGTCATGTTTTGTTTCAGGAACATGTTTATGTTTATTTAAATCGAATCAATACACAACAATATATATTTACAATTAACACATTGCAATATCTGTGAAAAGCGAGAATAAGATTTTATTTAATGACGTAGAAAACTTTGAACAGGTAAATTAATCCACAGGTAAATGCATTTATCAATTATCTGGCAATAGTTGTGCAGCTATGCAATTCAGATTTATCTCATTTCCCCGTGCAGTCACGCAGTGGTAAAAGTAATATCTACATCATGCAAACAATACTTATTTTTACATACAACTTAGTAGCGGTTTTAAATATATGTTTCTCTACCGGATTATCAAGAAATGTTCATATGATGTTTAAGAGTTAAATGTGTTAATTGATTATACTACAAAAAGGGTGGCCATTTACGTTTAAGTGTCAGCTACAAAAACGTTTGCGTATCTGTAATTAGTGACTTTACTAGACTTACTGCGTAACTACTTGAGCTTGATCAATATTAATGGGAATGTAGCGACATAGCCAAACAGTTTTTATTATTGAGAGTTCTGAAAAATTTGTAAATGGGTGAACAAATTATCAAAATCGGATGATAAACAGAAAAGTTTTTATCATTTGAAGGTTCTGTTGAAACGGATATGGAAGCCGCCATTTTGAAAGCTATGACATCAGAGTTCTAAATGACCTTATAAGGAATATTTATAAATATGAAAATTTACCGATTTATAGGAAAGAAATTACAGCAACTGTATGAAAAATATGTATACTTAATGGTAATAATGCTTTATATGATCAGTAAAGGATTTTGCATTCATTTCTAGTGATTGTCTTTGGTAGATGAACATTTTATACTACACTTGTAGCAGGTGTAAAAAAACAACAACATACCAGCATAGTTTGCAGCTTGTTTCTTTTGTTTTTATTTTCTCTACTTTTATCGCGATCGCTTTCAGTCTTCCTTTATGATTTGGTGTTTATTCGTTGATTTAGGTGTAAATTTAATAACAAATCAGCTTTTATTAAAAAATCTAAGAATATAGCTCTGGACCAGCTTATTTCAAAAAAAATCTTTTAGAAAAATCAGATTTTATTATATTCGTGTTTATATGTTGATTTGGGTGTAAATTTAATAACAAATCAACGTTTATTAAAAAATCTCAGAATATAGCTCTGGGCCAGCTTATTTCAGCACCTTGTGGTAGTATTTCATATTTTATTATATTCGTGTTTATTCGTTGATTTGGGTGTAATTTTGATAACAAATCAACTTTTATTCAAAAACCTCAGAATATAACACTGGTTCAGCTTATTTCAGCACCTTGCGGTAGGAGTTTTTCATATATGTATGTTGGGGTTGTTGGGTCAAATCGCGATTGAAATGAGAGATTTGGTCCAGACACCCTATGATACATTTTTGGGGTTGTTGGGTGTAATTTTGATAACAAATCAACTTTTATTCAAAAATCTCAGAATAAAACACTGGACCAGCTTATTTCAGCACCTTGTGGTAGGAGTTTTATAAAAAAAAATCATATTTTGTTGATTTCGTGTTTATTCGTTGATTTGGGTGTAATTTTGATAACAAATCAACAAATTTATTTTGTATTAAAGAAACATTTTATAATTATAAAGATTACAAAAAAAACGCAGAATCAGACTATTTTTGGGTGTAATTTTGATAACTATTTAAAAAATCTAGGAGCGCCTGTAACATGCTAAATAACCAGTTAAATTGACTTAATTTTCAGTTTTTACTGAACATTTTATGTGGTGGTTTTAGATTATTTGGGGTGATTTGGTTGTGGTCCAGAAAATTTTATGTGGTGGTTTGGTTGTGGTCCAGAACACCCAATTTACATATATATATACGGGGTGTATATCTCCCAGCTCATTCGATTTGCTAGAGCGTGTAAAGATGTTATACCCAGTCAGATGTTATTGAAGCCTTTAATGACACCTCTCGGTATCTGGATGACATATTGAACATTGACAACCCTTTCTTTCCAACCATGGTTAATAATATTTATCCTAAAGAACTTCAGCTTAACAAAGCTAATATATCTGATAATAACGCTTTTTTTCTTGATTTAGATCTCTCGATTGAAAGTGGTGAAATAATTAGCAAAATCTATGACAAGAGAGATGATTTTAATTTTGACATTGTTAATTATTCCCACTTGGATGGGGTTGTTCCCCGAGCAACTTCTTATGGGGTGATGTGTCTCAACTTATTTGTTTTACAAGAGCTTGTACTCGAGTTGAGGACTTTAATATTCGTCATCTTTGTATAACTAAAAAGCTACCCAATCAGGGTTGCCGTTACCACAAACTTCGTAAAACCTTTGAACATTTTATTATCGTAACCCTGATCTTCTTTCCAAATATAAAAGTAATTTAAGGACTCTTCTGCGACAAGGACTATCACAACCTGACTTCTATGGTGATGTGATTTATAAACTTCGTAAGATTCTTGGTCATGATCACTTTCATACTATCTTTGTTAAACTTGTTAAAAAGTTTATTAAAAGAGGTTATGACCCTGTCATTTTGCAACGTACTGCATGCTTGGTGGTGGACCCTTTTACAGTTCGCCACTATGCTTTCCTCTTTAATTGTACGATGACCGGACAGGCTGTGGACCCTATGATGACGCCTACCTAAAGCCCATTGGGACGGTGGCGTTGGATGTTTGTCTATGATCTTTCTTGTCGTGCCCTTAATGGTTTATTCTCTTGTTGCTCTGGCTTCTGCCAAGTCGTTGAGTACCTTCATTGTGGCTTTCTAGGCTATTGTTTTTTTGTATTATATTTACACGAGCATATTTGTGTTTTACTTATATTGCCTATTGAGGCTGCCTTGTTGGTTAGAGATTAGATCATGGCGGGGATTTCTTTATTTGCACTGTCCTGTTTTAATGGGATGACAGTAGGGTAAGTTTGAGGTTTGGTGCACCCTAGAACCGGGTTAAACCCCCCAGTGGCCTACTTCGCCACTGACTGTTCCAAGGCGGTAGCCCTATTGTCAACCCTTTTGTGTTTGTGATGTCGTTTGCATTTATTGTTACTTTTGCCTTCTTGTTTGTCTGTTTGCGTGTTTGTTTCTGTGTTTTGTGGTTGACTGTCCTCCGTGAATGCTACTTTCCCTATCCGATCTTTTTATATTTCTTCAACATGAAATCGCTTTCATAGCAATATAAAAACAAATCTGCGACAAGTGGTGAAACAGTTCGTACCCATAGGGATACTAACAATTTGTCTATAAACAGTGGTTCCATACCTGACGAAAATATTGTCTAATAGGAAAATGAGTGCTTCACAAACTTCATGGCAAGTCCACATTGTGTAATTATCTAAACTGCCGTTAGTAAAAAACGCTTTAATATTATAACAGGCAAAAAATGTAGTATTTTCCCTAGCGAATGCTATTTGAATGAGCGCAATAAGCTGGTGTTTAGTAAGGTGATGTGGTAAGGTAGTATATAGTGTAGAGAAGTCATAAGTGCTTATTGATGAAACTTCACGTTTATTGAAAATTTTATCAAGGTCATCTCCTGAATTTTTTATAGACCAAAATAAATTAATCCAAGAATTTTCATAAGTTTTATCACAGTTTAGTTTAACCTGATCTTTAACAGCAGTAAGACAAGAAGTTAAAAGTTTGGAGATGTTTGTTGTGGTGCAGGCACTAGAATTCGAAATAAAGCGGGCCTTATACGGATTTTTATGTACTTTAGGAATCCAGTACATAGTAGGCAGTTTATTTTGCTTATCGTCTACACCAGCCTTGAAAGTAGTGCACCAAGTGATACGTGCGGAAACAACATCATCATCAGTAGAATTTACTGGAGTATACGAATTGGTGCTGCCGAGTTAAAGAGATAAAACATTGAGTCAAACAATAATTATATTATTAGCTGCTTTATCTGCAGGAACTAAAACAAATTTATTATGAAATTCCTGATTTTAAAATACGAAAGGAAAACCTAGGTCTCGGAGGAAGTAAAGAAGGGTTGACATTATAAAAGTTAATACGTGTATCTATAACTTTAAGAATTTACTTTTTCCAAGTAGAAAGCGAGTTTGGGTCCGCATGGTCTCTACGACACAATTTTATACTAAAATCTTCAATGGAGTGGGCGATCTGGGCACGACAGGCATTAAAATCAATAGTTGAAGGTAATCTATATTTAGGACCTTTTGAAAACAAATGCCGAATACGTTTATCAACAATATCAAATTACCAGTGATGACATGACCTGCTGGAGCATAGCAACATGTTGATGTGTCACAATGGAAGATTAACGAAGAAGAAGTAATTACCACATTTTAATACCTTGTACTTGCGTGTTAACACTATTGTCAACCATTTTATGATGTCATATCTTGCCTTTTATTCATCTTTATAATTATTGTTTGTTTCTGTGCGTGTTTGTTGGTTGACTGTGGCGAATGCTACATTTACGTCTACATTTCGGGCTCGACCTTTTTGTATCTACTTTAGGACTAAGCATATGCCACAAAGATTTACGAATTCCCTACAATAACTAGTGTTATTAATCCAACATAAAGCGAGACTGCAATATGTTTTACATTTATCGTATTCGGCGGTTTCCAAATGTCTCCTTTCATGCTATATTTTATATTTATATATCACAGTAGCGTTGCCTGTGCAGTATGGCGGCGGCGGCAAAAACAAACCCCGTGCTTGCAATCCGAACTGTTATTCATTCCGATATTTTGAGATCGCTGAGCCCGATATTTATTTACAGATATCGGTAGTACATTTTCAGATACTTTGTTCTCTTACTTTAATTTCGAATAGGTGATTGCCACTACTCCAGTCTTTAAAGGTTCTGAGTATTGTTTAATCGCACTTATGATATGTTGTCTGCTGTTTAATTTAGTCTTTTGTCTGTTACTTGTGATATTCGAGATGGCCCAAATTTTCGAACTATTGACATTTTAAATATTGAGTTCTTCTCAATTCGGGGCAAGTGGGCGTGAACGGTAGCTAGCATTTTTCACTACCGTTCACGAGCAGTCTCAATCAAACCGAGACTGCAATATTTGTGTTTATTTATTGTTTTCGGCGATTTCCAAATTTCTCCTTTCATATTCTTTTGATAATACTGTTGTTTCTTTTACACTCAGCAATATAATAGTGGATTTTAGCCGTGAAATAAAAGCATTGTACACGTGTGAGCTGCAAAGATTTATAATGTCACTATAGCAACTGGAACTACATTTTTACATTTCAAAAATGACACTTTTTTGTGGGGAAATTACTAATAAATTAATATCATTAACTTTGAAATGGTCAAACAAAACGAATGGTTTGGAAAATAGGTACAAAATCTACTCGCGTAATCCAAACCAGGTTTTGTACTTAAGTGTTCCACATGCGTTAATTTGCAACCTGAAAAGTGTTTTATATTAAAAGATAGGCCAGAGTGTCGTTATTAAAACTGCATAATTTTAAACGTTTAAATTCTTCAGTTTTATCTGATATTTACTTGTTTTCCACGAACAGTAAAGCGTCTATTGCGAGTCACATCCGAGTAATCAGAGTCTCTCTTGCATCTGTATTAACTTCCAATTTCAGAGCACCAACACACATGGATAAACAACAGAGAAACATCAGTTGATGTTTTCCTTTATTCAAAAAGTTTCATGAATGATATAATACGATATATTATAGAAGAAACTCAAACAAACAGCCACATCTCAATTCAGCTATTTTTAATTAGCAAAGATGACACACACATTATTTGTTTACAATCAAAACAAAACAACTACCGCAGCGACTGAGCATTTCATCTATAACATATCAAATACACGTGCTCATTCATTAATATAATGTTATTAGTACTGTACTGAAAGTGTTATACATTTAAATTAGAAGTATAAGGTTAGACAAGTGAACTTATTAAATGAACAATACAAAGCACACAGTGTTCTACTAGTGTCTATTATTGAAAGCTTTAAAGTCATGGAATCTCTCTCAGACATTGATGATAAATGCTGTCTTAAATATAGATATAAAAATCGAACAGGAAAAGTAGCATTCACAAAACACACACAAAAACAAAGAACAAATATATATAAAAATGGATAAAAGGCAAAATAAGACATCACAGACACACAAGGGTTGACAATAGTTCTACCGCATTGGAACGGTCAGTGGCAAGAAAGGCCGCTGGGGTTTAAACCAGGTTCTACAGCGCACCAAACCTCACTTACCCTACTGTCATCCCAATAAAACGGGACACATTAAAACTGCAATACACGCGTCTCTGTTTTGTGTGTAAATAATGTAATTACAAGTTATTGGAGAGCACTGTAATAACAACACATAAACATATTTTTTAAGCTTTAATAGATTTGGCAAATATTGGGCGTGGCATGGATTAAGAAACAAGCCCCAAGCATGGGGTTTAACAATTGGGCTGCCGGTAAGCTCAAAAGACCATTTTGGCAAGCCCTAACAGCAGAAAGCATTAAGCAATAAAGCATATTGAATATTACAATATTAAGGACATAAACACATGTGCACCAAATTAAATGTTCATTATGAAAGCAACTTTTCTGATAAGCATTTAAGTGTTGAAAGCACGGTTGATATTCAAGCATCATTACAAGTGCACTGAATTCAATGAATTCAAATGTTTTTTAGCAATTCGTATGTACAGCAAATTTGTATATAATTTATGTTTTTATAACAATTCAGTCTCTTGGTATACAGGAGCTGAATAAAGTTAAACTGAAACTTATATGTCCTTCCTTTCATACCTTCGCTGCCCGCCGATAATTAAACACTACAACATTTAACACATCAACTAGTTATAATCCTAAACTTCCAGCAAGTATGTAGGTGACCTTAATGTCCATGCCACACCAGTAATTGTTGACTAGGTAAGTGGATCCAGATGAAGACATCAACTGAAAATATAGCATAGGGTTTAACAATTGGGCTGCCGGTAAGCACAAAATACTATTATGGCAAGCCCTTACAGCAGAAAGCAATAAGCAATAAAGCAGATTGAATATTACAATATTAAGGACATAAATACATGCGCACCAAATTAAATGTTCATTATGAAAGCAACTTTTCTGATAAGCATTTAAGCAAGTGTTGAAAGCACGGTTAATATTCAAGCATAATTATAAGTGCACCGAATTCAATCACTTCAAATGTTTTTTAGCAATTCGTACGGACAGCAAATTTGTATATAATTTATGTTTAGATTACAATTCAGTCTCTGGGTATACAGGAGCTGAATAAAGTTAAACTGAAACTTATATGTCCTTTCTTTCACACCTTCGCTGCCCGCCATATGGATGGGCGCCCGGACACTCCAAGTCATAGAGTGTCCAGGCTCCCATCCACCGCCAAAAATAGGAGAAACATTTTTTTGGCAGCAGCGACGAGTGCGTATCAAAAGCAAAATATCCGAATGCCACGCCCAAAACAGAAACGGTGCCAACGAAGTATATATTTCCTCATCACTGCCTACTTTCAATGAAACATTCAAATCCAGCCGCTATCTGGTTAAAAGTTGTTTCCCACATTTGATAAATGAACACTATCCTGTTCAAGACAGGTATCATCAGCCTGAATGTCTGGGTGTAGCACATAATGACCCCCCAATATCTATTATCGCCTTAGCAGCATAACTGTTTAGCCGATTTCTGGCCCTTGTCATTGCTACAGGATTGATAGAATAACGCCATGAAAGCCTATTTGAGACCAAACAACGACCACATCGGGTGAATGGACCCTAAAAATCTCGATCAGAAGCTTAACATGCTTTCTAAAAACCTTTAATGGGTATTTCCCTCAATCATTTCCCAACGACCACATGAGTTGATGCATCGGAAATTGGCAAAATAAATAAATGTCAGAAAAATATCTATGTAAAGGTTGGAGGAAGACTGTAACTTCAATGTGTGTCTCCAAAAACAAATTGACTGTTAAACGTTCCTAAGCTGTCATAAATTAGCATCAGGTATATCGGTTTTAATTGGTTAAATAATATGAAGTGTAACATGTACATGTTACTCAGTTGCAGACTTTGAACTCTGAAAGATTTCTGATCAAGCATGTATCCTTTCCTACTGTTTCGCGTGCCATGGCTATTTTCATTTCAGTCAGCAAACAACTGATATACATTTGTTTGTTATAATATGCACATTTTCCCAAGTGTATTAACTTTTGTCTCCTGGATAATCAAGTTTATTTCTATTTTAAACATGACTTTAACTGCATTTTTATCTTTTACCTACGATCGATTTTAGATTTTGTAATCAATCATCATCATCAGAGGCCTAAGTAATTGATGAACAGTAAGTCAATCAATCGGTACATGACCGTTTACAGGCTACAAGCTCAATTTATGTCGGTGCTCCACTGTTTTATCAGCCACAATAGAAATACCAAGTACTTGCATAACGATCTATAACTATCTAAAGGCTACTCCGACAACAATACACGAAGCACATGTATCCTTTTCAAGTAAACTAGCCCACATTAAAAAGGTTAGCCACAAAAATATGTAAACTCCCTTTAACTAATACATAAAGATGTCATCGTGATGCTGACTATTGGAATGACATTTATAGAGGATCTTAAACGAGTTCCCATTTCATATAAGATTTATGAAACGAGTTACGAATTATTTTAATTTTAACGAGCCTTTTGGCGAGTTAAAATTAAAAATAATTCATAACGAGTTTCATAAATCTTATATGGAATGGGAACGAGTTTAAGATTCTTTTTATTACATAACACTGCAATCAAATTAGTAAAAATTAATTCAGATGGACATAGAACTAAACCGCCACGACGTCAGACACACTTTAGCGCCAAAACGTCATAAAATATGTGACGTCGTAATGTCGCTTCTCACACATAAACGTTGCGTATAAAATAGTTCGTGTTTTACCTCTTTACAAAATAGCAGTTTACGCCAACTTTTTAACAAACCAACAACAATGTTTTGTATCACGTGCATTATTTTTATAAGCTGTCACAAATAATAAGTCTATGACTCAGATCTGGGTGAATTTGTAATAAATAAAATAGTTTCAGTTAATAAACTTAGTGTTACGTAGTGTTACAGGTTTAACTCAACCAATCCAAATCGTTCCAGGTTGTATTACACGTGTGTCATACAATAGAATATTAAATGGGTGTTCGACACTGCTAACAAGGGACGTTATGTGATAAATCTCATTTATCACCTTCTTGTATGACAACCTAAGGTGAAGTTGTTGACTTGGAGGAAATGTCTTATTAAAATACAATTTGCAACCTGCCCAGGTTTCTATTGTGCATATACCTTTTGTACGCCCTGTTGTTTGTATAACTATGACTATGACTATCGACTATAAAACCCAGAGCCACACACACACACACACGCACACACTGCAGTGTGGAACCCTGCAGAGAGTTTTTATTTTGAATAGGACACAGCATATAAGTGGTTTTATAATTTAGTGACCATGCAAATAACTGGTTTAAAGTGCTGTGTATTGACTAGGGACAAGCCGAAAAGGAACAGATAACTAAGCTTCAATGAACCGCTGGCAAAAATACCTGGTGCAGGATAAATAAAACATCATCCTGGTGCTGAATAAATGAAACCTCATCGATCAAATGGAATAGCCCAAAAATAAGCCAATGATCAAATGGAACAGCCTTAAAATGAGGCATTATGATAAGTATGTAACTTCTTTCCATGTCTTGAATATGTACACCATGAATATGATAAAGCACTGATAAAGCACTGTCGATGCATTAAATATGAATGCATTAAACAATTGTAGGGATATATTCCCAAACTCTACAAGACATAGTTTCGGAATTCACAAAGCTGCTGTGTGGCGTAGGTTTATCGTGTATAACATGTAAAAAGTGGAACTTTACATACAATACCAACACTGGAGGTTCCTATGTCGGTATTGCATCCAATACCGACATAGGAACTCTTGACTGGTGTTAAGTCAACTTGATGGTTACACGAACTGAAATATAAGGCAAAATGTCCTAGAGAATGAAAACAATAAGCCTTGAAAGATGTGATAGAGATCCAATTAAAATTAAGCAGCATCAGCAACAGCATCAGTATAAAAACAACAGCCACTGTAATGAAAACATTATTGTATGCAAACTGAATAAATGTCAAGTTGATCGCTAGACGAAAAGCATTGAATGTTTTATAAACAGTCGATTTAAAAGAAAGGCAAGTACAATTGAGGCATGAATAATTTTAAACTGTTAAACAATATTAATTTAAATTAAAATAATGACATATCCGACACAATACGTCCGCACTGTCTTAAACGCACGCCCGGACGGTATAACGTCACTTACCGCTCTGGGTCATGAATATTCATTGCCTCCATTGTCAGACCAACAACTTTTATTAGTAGCAACAGTCAACAGCAGCAAGGTAACATAAGCTGAAATCAACAACTGATGAGATGTACTTATCAGCAGTTAGAAAACATATTGCCTAAACACTCCAATTACATGGTTAGCATCATAAAAAAAAAAGATATACAATTCGACACCGATGACGCCAAACACAAACCACGCAACATGGGAGTAATATTAATCAACTTTTACCTAGTCCCTGGCATGACGTCACTCATAAACCACGCAAGATGAGAATACATCGAATAGGTTATTTAGTGCAAAACTTAACCGCATGGGAAACTATGACGGCACCCCACATTTCGGGAATATTAATTAAATCCTGCGAGTCTGATTTCAATAAATTTAAGTTTTTAACTGTTAGCTCAAAGCACAACTTACCTCTTTGTTATATTTAGGATAAAGCTGGAGATGCTGGTGTACATGCACGAACAACTGCACTGTGAAATTTACTCCATAAGTTCCAAAAGCTAACACACCTCCACCTGGTTCGTGTAATGGCGGTCATGGAGGGAAACTGGGTAGAGGCTCTTCAGTAGTTTGTGATTCAATGCGTCCTCCACAGTCTATGATATATCTAAAAGCTGGAGCAATTCCTCTTGGAACATGTCCACAAGGAAGACCAAGAATATCCTTTAACTTCAAGCCTCTTTTAGAGTCCATCACTATATCTAACAGACGACTTTCAGCTGAATGTGTAAGTCAAACAAAACACGCATTAACATCATGAATATTTGTATATTCTCTGTTAAATGTTATTATAAATAGAGGATCTTACATGCGTACTCATTCATTATTGAATTTATTAAACGAGTTGGCAAAATATTATAATGCGAGGCACTTGCCGAGCATTATATCATTTTTGCTAACGAGTTTAATAAATTCAATAATGAATGAGAACGAATGTTAGATTCTATTGATAACATAACTCACATATCGACTTTTATTGCATTTTGCCTGTCGATTTAACACGTCAGAACACGTACATTAACGTGACGTCCATGACGGCACTAACGTTATGTTATACCACTAGCGGAATATCGAAAATATTGAATGGTGTTATTACACTCCCACACCGCATGTTATGTGATAAATTGTATTAACGGAGGTCTGATTTTATAGTCATGATACCCTTTATTGACACTGTTCTTTAACTGGATAGTAGACAGTTTGGAAAGAAATCCTTCAAACTGACCTACCCTATTAACAATCACATTTGAATATGTTAAATAAAAATAGTATATACAAATATTTTTTGATACTTTGCGATCAGTTTTTAAAGAAATGTTATTTATTTAATTCATGTAATGTATTTAAAGAAATATCATTTAAGGGAAACTATTTAGACGAATTAATAAAATTATTATATGCACAATCAAAGATTTTCTTTTCGAAACAGCAAACACAAGTTGATATAGTACATGCCTATGCTATCAATACTCTTTATTGCACCTCGCACAAAATCCTAGGAATTTCAGCGGTCACATGGTGACCCTCTATTATTCTATAGTGGGTCAGTAGATTTCATAGAGGGTCACTAAAACAATATGGACTACAATTCCGATTCAAAGTTTAAATCATTTGCAAATAGTTCTTTAAGGCGTTAGTAACAAACATAATAAGTAAAGTAATACTTTTTTTAAACTGTACCGGTCGTGATGTCAACGTCATGACGTCAAACTGCGCGAACGTCTGAACGATGTTGACGCTCCATTAAAATGGGTTAAAGAGGCACTACCTACATCTACGCGATTTTTAATGTAAACTATTAAATACTCAATATTACTGCATTTATATGTATACAAAGCTATTTTATGAGTATTCAAAGAAGAAACATTGTTCGTATTCCAGTTCTGTTAATTATTAATTATGATCAAAACAATATCTTGAATAAAATGCTGCCCAGCCGTTTATTCCTGCCGGAGAACTACGAGTTTTTACGATTTTCTCAGACATGCGCAATGCGATTACAAACTATTCGGGGCAGTTCCGATAGTAAACGAATCGATCGGAACTCTTCGCCAATCCGACGAGGCAGTTCCGATTGTAAACGAATAAGATCGGAAAATCTCCGCAATCGGCTTGTCTAAAAAAATTACGAATACAATTTCAAAAATCCGATCTTTTCAATCCTGTTTTTCCCCAGCAAAACGCATATTACATGGGGTGAAAATATTGCCATTTACCTTTTTCATAGTCCTCTTTATAATTAAGTAAAGTTTATATCAATTGGTGGACAAACACATATAGGTAGAGCCTCTTTAAATATCGGTGTTTGTCTTATAAAAGGTGCTCGATGCAATACATCAGTTATTGGGTTTGTTACTGACACCCAACAGAAATATGTGGGGTCAGTCAGATATATAGCGGGACTTGGCTATTGCCTCGCCCCCAATAAATCTTACTGACCTCACATATTTCTGTAGGGGGTCAGTAACAAACCCAATAACTAATAATGTTAACATGTCCAAGCTAACAGTCGTCTGTATCACATGTCACACACATAAACTGCACAGATTCTACTGTTAAAGCCTTCTGATCCGACTTATAGTGTTTAGGGATACATTTAACATGTAGACAAGAATCGCATTTGTCACTGGATCCAGTCTGGATCTGTATCGGTAGGAATATGACACACTGAATTCTTTCGCCCCTTCCTTATTGAAATGTTATCGTTTTCTACCTTATATAAGGCTCTCCATGTCCTTCCAGCCGACTTTGACTACTGCTTTCAGGGGACTGGTATTTCTTTTTAATCTTTAATCTGCGCAGGACTCTGGTGAATATTCTGCTTTCATTTTGGCCTACCCATATGAAGAAAAAACATGTGACTGATGTCAGTTACAAAATAACCATCACAAATCTACCTACTGTCTTTATTCTATTAATAAATTTTTCCTAGAATTCATTGTTTTCCTAATACTCAGGCATGCATTTGTATGATACAAAATACATTCTTGTTTTCATACCATAACTGTTGTGTATGTTGTGGGGTGGGGAGTGGAGGGGTTTGTTCGGGTGGGGTCAGGAACTCCTGCACCACCTCCAGTTCCGCTAGTGAGACTGACATTTAAGTTATTCAGCTGCCGAAAACAGCTGATACTTATATGGGTTTTATATCTGTCTATGGTTAACAGACTGTGACTTATGTAAGTTGCGATAAGCATGCTTTACACCTTGAATTTCTATAGAACTCGTCTGAAAAACTTGAATTGTATAAACACATTTTTTGAAATGTTGAAAGGTTACCATTTCACTTGTTGAAATGACGTTTTCATAAAGCAGTCTACTGATATGTAGCATGTAATCATTATTATTATATGTATATTAACGACGGAAAATTCACTAGCATCTATAGCGCAGTTGATTGAGGCGTCGTGTTAGTGCCGAGGAAGGTAGGGTTCAAGCCGGCTGATTTCCATTTATTTTTTAATTTATTCATTATTATGTTTTTCATCATTGCTAATGGTAAGGTAGCAACAGTTCCTTTACATTTTTCACTTTGATAACGCAATCTTATAATTACACATGGTAACAGTGAAGAGTTTATATGTATTGTAATGCACACGCAAGCGCACACTTATCCCTTACATGTGAACAATTGTATTTCTGTGCTGATGTGTACTTCTAGAACGTCTTGTTACAAGGGTGAATTGTAATCATGTCAAGGTATTTGAACAGAAAGAAGCGAGGTCAACCACATTGATTTAAAATGCTTGGTAGGAAGAACTGATGGTAAACATCGGGAAAAATGTAAGATAAAAAGGTCGTGGCGTGTTTATGTCTCCGTGATTTTTTTTTTTCAATATTGTTTTAACACTCGGGACTTGATTATTATGTTCACTTCTTGTCTCTCGGCAGCTATTTTTAAGCTTGCGTAAAACTTTGCTTGTATGCTTTTCATTTTACCCCCAAGATATGAGACAACCCCAAGTTGGTTTACAACATCAACAACAACAACAACAACACAAATTGTTGGTTCGGAATACCCGCATTTTATTGCATTTACATTCTTGTAAATTACTTTTTTTATTGTATATACTAATGAAATTCTTCATTTATTGCATGAAATTTGCTTCATGTTCGTACTAGATTAGATTATTAGATTGAAATGCAAGCGCCTATTGAATCGGACTTTCTTTTATTTACACGGCAGATTTTAGCAGTTGCCAATCGACACCAGTCTTATTTATAATGCATTTTTTTGCAATTGGAAAGGTCTTCATTATAACTTACATTAGTATTCCTTTCTGTAAGTGTTAATCTTTCTAAAAACACCACCAACAACACTTTTGCTCGTATATTTCAGTATTGTGGTCTGCTAGAAAACGTCGCGCTTGTCACGATTTTTAGTTGAGCTTATCAGAAATGCTCACTTAACCACTTATTACATAAATGTTTAACAACAATTAGTGGATACATGACTCTCGTAGCTCTCGTATTGGCTCCAAGTGTCATAATGTCCTGCACTTAAACCAAATGTTTGCATACAGTCATGTAAAACAGTATGGTCCATTTGATGGGATGTAGTTTTGTTTACATTGTCTTGTCTATTTGAGCGCTGAAGACAGGATAATAGCTATTTTTAGTTGAGCTTATCAGAAATGAAACAATATTCATAAAGTATAGGCTACACAGTATTTATCAATAAAAGTAGGTATAACTGAAATAGGCATTCACAGAACCCAATCAACAAAAGATAATCATTCAGAAAAAACAACTATTACAAGTATAAATAGGCATTCACAGAACCCAATCAACAAAAGATAATCATTCAGAAAAAACAACTATTACAAGGATAAATAGGCATTCACACAACACAATCAACAAAAGATAATCATTCAGAAAAAACAACTATTACAAGGATAAATAGGCATTCACAGAACCCAGTCAACAAAAGATAATCATTCAGAAAAAACAACTATTACAAGTATAAATAGGCATTCACAGAACCCAATCAACAAAAGATAATCATTCAGAAAAAGCAACTATTACAAGTATAAATAGGCATTCACAGAACCCAATCAACAAAAGATAATCATTCAGAAAAAGCAACTATTACAAGTATAAATAGGCATTCACACAACACAATCAACAAAAGATAATCATTCAGAAAAAACAACTATTACAAGGATAAATAGGCATTCACAGAACCCAATCAACAAAAGATAATCATTCAGAAAAAACAACTATTACAAGGATAAATAGGCATTCACACAACACAATCAACAAAAGATAATCATTCAGAAAAAACAACTATTACAAGGATAAATAGGCATTCACAGAACCCAGTCAACAAAAGATAATCATTCAGAAAAAACAACTATTACAAGTATAAATAGGCATTCACAGAACCCAATCAACAAAAGATAATCATTCAGAAAAAGCAACTATTACAAGTATAAATAGGCATTCACAGAACCCAATCAACAAAAGATAATCATTCAGAAAAGCAACTATTACAAGTATAAATAGGCATTCACACAACCCAATCAACAAAAGATAATCATTCAGAAAAAGCAACTATTACAAGTATAAATAGGCATTCACACAACCCAATCAACAAAAGATAATCATTCAGAAAAAGCAACTATTACAAGTATAAATAGGCATTCACACAACCCAATCAACAAAAGATAATCATTCAGAAAAAGCAACTATTACAAGTATAAATAGGCATTCACACAACACAATCAACAAAAGATAATCATTCAGAAAAAACAACTATTACAAGGATAAATAGGCATTCACAGAACCCAATCAACAAAAGATAATCATTCAGAAAAAACAACTGTTACAAGGTTAAATAGGCATTCACAGAACCCAATCAACAAAAGATAATCATTCAGAAAAACCCCAACTATTCCAAGTATAAATAGGCATTCACAGAAGATAATCATTCAGAAAAAACAACTATTACAAGAATAAATAGGCATTCACAGAACCCAATCAACAAAAGATAATCATTCAGAAAAAGCAACTATTACAAGTATAAATAGGCATTCACACAACACAATCAACAAAAGATAATCATTCAGAAAAAACAACTATTACAAGGATAAATAGGCATTCACAGAACCCAATCAACAAAAGATAATCATTCAGAAAAAACAACTGTTACAAGGTTAAATAGGCATTCACAGAACCCAGTCAACAAAAGATAATCATTCAGAAAAACCCCAACTATTCCAAGTATAAATAGGCATTCACAGAAGATAATCATTCAGAAAAAACAACTATTACAAGAATAAATAGGCATTCACAGAACCCAATCAACAAAAGATAATCATTCAGAAAAACAACAACTGTTACAAGGTCAAATAGGCATTCACAGAACCCAATCAACAAAAGATAATCATTCAGAAAAAAACACAACTATTACAAGTATAAATAGGCATTCAAAGAAAATCATTCAGAAAAAACAACTATTACAAGGATAAATAGGCATTCACAGAACCCAATCAACAAAAGATAATCATTCCGAAAAAATAACTATTACAAGGATAACTAGAAGCAAGGTATGCGACACCGCAAACATAAAAGGGTGGATAATTGGGCACCGCAAACATAAAAGGTGGAATAATTGGGGCACCGCAAACATAAAAGGGGGGATAATTGGGCACCGCAACGTTAACGGGTGGATAATTGGGGCACCGCAAACATAAAAGGGTGGATAATTGGGGCACTGCAAATATAAAAGGGTAGATAATTGGGGCACCGCAAACATAAAAGGGTGGATAATTGGGGCACCGCAAACATAAAAGGGTGGATAATTGGGGCACCACAAACATAAAAGGGGGATATTTGGGGCACCGCAAACATAAAAGGGGGGATAATTGGGCACCGCAAACATAAAAGGGGGATAATTGGGCACCGCAAACATAAAAGGTTGGATAATTGGGGCACTGCCTTTGAATATTTCAAATAAGTTAAACGCAGGGATTTAGAAAAATAATCTTTTCATGAAATGCATTTGCAATTTTATGTGTACAAAAACGTATATATTCATATTTTACATGTATACTGTTGTCATGCTTTGTGGATTGTATATTGTATTCGCACGGTTGTGTTGAAACAATTTTAATGGAGAATGTCTGAAAATATCTGAAAATAAAACATACAGTCACTGACTAAACAAATGCGCTTCATCTATTGAATTACAAATGAGAAATATGATCCTATTGATACCACAGCACCAAAACGCAATGGCATCGCAGGTCTGCACTGTGCCACAAACTAAATCAAATGAGAAAATTAACTAAATAAACTTGACACTACACAACATAAAGAGTGGTGAATACAGGGTTACCGACTTGGAACGGTCGGCAGGCAATACGGCCTACGGGTTAGCTTAATCAATATTTGTACACAACTTCGCTATTATCGTATCTTCAGTGTCCAAATTGACAAGACAGTGTAAATAAGTACACCCCATCAAAAGAAAGAGACACCAGACCAAAATAACAATAGTACAATAGTAACACATCTTAAATTGCAATCATACTCTGAGACTTTTTCCACTGACGGTAGCCCTAACCCTTTTATGTTTGTGATGTCAATACCATTCCCTCGTTTTATCATTTGTAATTGTTAATTGTTTTGATGCGTGGTTTTGGTTGACTGCGGTCCTTAGATACTATGTTCGATCATTTTATATCTACCTTTACATGCTACCGATATAAACTGAACTAAACAAACAAACTTTTCTTTCCCTTATTATATAGACAGCAAAACAAGAAATAATAAATGATTTATATCGAATAATTAGATCGCCCACCACCAATAGTCGAAACAAATTTTTTGTTTTTGAAAAGTTCAGTACACAAGGGAAGGGAGTTATCCCCCTTTTTCTTAAACCATGCATTTTTGGTAAAAACATATAGTCTACAAACATGACCTCAATTTGTCCTAGACAATAATCTCTATATGTTGCTTTCGAAAACAATCACAGAAAAGCACAACAGTAGGTAGCAGCTTTTGATTATCAAAAATCACCAAATTACCTCCATTTAAGGTTTCCATAGTATCCATAAATGAGTATTGCTTGGCAAAATTTGAAATATTTAGTACTCAGTGAAGTGTGCTTAAAAGCATCAAACATTGTTTAATTAAAGCGATGTTCAAGCTGTGATACTCGCTCAAAACCCTGCCTATGGGAAAAATCAAAAAAAGGGGTACTTTGTTTTGGTGAGTATATTTTATTTTCTTAATTGCAGTTCTATCAGCTTCAGGCTTGGCGATATTGAATTTGATCAGAGAATAATTCACCATGTGGCAGAAGATTGATAGACAAATAAATTAAAACATGAGCTGATAAGAGCGTTTGTGTGCACATCCGTTATGGAATAGAATTCTCGATCGAAACTATGGGTGGTTGTCATATCAACACATGCCTTTGAGAATTAAAAATATTCATAAATAATTTACGTTGTTTCCTTTTCATTTTAGTTTCCAGTCATTGTAAAACTGCGAGGATTACGTAAACTAAGAATTGGAATAGTCATTATCTGTTAATAGTAATGGTTACATCTCCATCATTAATGGAATATTTGGCAAAAACACACACACTGTCTACCAAACTGGATATACCGTAGCACTGCAAACATACAAAAAAACGAGGCTTAACTAATTATCTATTAACTGTAATGGTTACATCTACATCATTAACTGTATATTTGAAGAAACAATCACACTATCTACCAGACTGGATATACTGTAAAACTGACGACAAAACAGCTCTTGATTACGTAAACTTAGAATGGGAATATTTATCTATTACCTGTAATGTTACATCTACATTATTAATTGTATATTTGAAGAAATAAACACACTATCTACCAGACTGGATATACGGTAAAACTGAAGACAAAACAGCTCTGGATTACGTAAACTTAGAATTGGACTAATTATCTATTAACTGTAATGGTTACATCTTCATCATTAATGGCATATTTGAAGAAACAAACAAACTATCTACCAGATTGGATATACGGTAAAACTGAAGACAGACAATACAGCTCGGGATTACATTATACTGTGTAAGTATTAAGGTATGAGATTGCAATACGACTATTAGTTGAACAATGACTCGTAATGAAAAAACATACACATAAAGAAAGTGTTGATACAAATAGATATAAAAGTAAAACAGGAAATGTAGCATTCAATAACCACAGTCAACCAGATGTGTTAAGGATAGAACTGGATCTATGAATGTCATACAATCCCTGTGGGATGAGAATTGGAAAAAATGTATTAATAAAATAATCAGCATACGTGAAAACACTATTATGTTACACCTTGCCAAAACGAAATGTATTTGTTAAATAATTGTGACATCGTTGATGAAGAGTACACTTGTTTCCCTTTTTACTACCTGATAATTTAAGCAAAGTAAATACGCGAAGAGGTTTGAAAGTGTGCACTAAGAAGATACAATGTTTTAAAATGAAAATGTCTAATAAATCGGACCTTAGATCGTCTAACATAACAATATACGACACTCTTAATCTAGCATTACTTCCATCAACATGTGGTACAGCTGGATTCACACGGTGTTGTATAGCCCTGTGGATATGGAGGATAGTACCGCTAGTGCTGCTGGTATTTGGGACTGTCGGTAATACCCTGAATATTATTGTTTTATCCCGAAGACGACTCAGAACATATTCTACCACCGTGTATCTGTTATTTATGGCAGTTTCCGATTCTGTATTTATCTGGACGTCTGTTTTGCGATTTTCGTTAAAGATATTTACAGATTCAATCATCACGAACTGGTCAGTGTTTAATTGCGTTTTCCACAATTGGATACTAAATACATCAGCCGGATTTTCAGTCTGGTTACTGGTGTTAATAACAGTGGAGAGGACTTTATTCACAAAATATCCAATCTTTGCAAAAGCTAAAATGACACCAAGAAACGCATTGGTAATAACACTAGTCACACTGATTGTTTCAGCCCTTTTTACAAGTCCTTTACTGTTTGGAAAGGATATGCAAGTTATAGATCAAAATGAAATAAACAATAAAGATGTCACCGTTTTGAAAAGGTGTGTCATCGTGTCCGATACTTTCTTCATATTCTACACAGTGACATGGCAATATCTTGTTTTATTTTGTTTGAACATATTGCCTATCATTATAGTTGTTTTTGGAAACTGCATTATTGCAATGACATTAAAACTGCAACAGCAAAGAGTTCAACCCAAGTCGACTTCAGGTCAGGCCAGTACAATAATTAGAAGAAACAATGCTACAACGAGGATGCTTTTTGTTTTGAGTATATTTTTCATCTTGAATACATCACCGTACTGCATCTTTATGATTATTCTCATTTACGTTAAATTGATTCCAGAAACAGAGCAATTTGCAGGCATACAATTTTGGAATGCAGTTGTCGTAAGCTTGGTAGGAAGTAATTTCACGTTTAACTTCTACCTCTATTGTTTTAGCGGGTCGTTATTTAAAAAAGAGTTGACTCTTATAACAACAGAAGTAAAATGTAAAATAACAACTTTGTACAGGCGGATTAGAGGCCTTGAGACTCAGGTTATGGTGGTGCGTGAAACGAGGGCTACGAGTAACCTGTGACCAGAACAATATGTCAATATCCCATATTTCAACGCGAGACATGACCATTATTGTTTGTGGTAGTCGAGGATTTGCAGGATAAATGCGTCGCATATTTAAACACTAGACATGACACATATTGTTTATGTTAGTCAAGGACTTTCAGTACTCAAGCGTCGTGTATTTAAACATTGGACATGACATATGGACATTCTTTGTGTACTTACAAGGGTGGAGTAGACGAACAACAAACCAGAATTGTACTGGATTCTTAAATTACACAAATATAATATGTACATGTATTACCTGCCCAAATACCTACACCTCCAAACCTTAAAATTCTTGTCTTGCTGCCGTTAAATATCACTTAAAACATTAGTTTTATGAACACTCTGGGTTTAATACAGTTGGTCAATTACAATTTCAGAAGACGTTCTTGCCAACATTTACAATAAACGTCAAGGTCCATCTAAAAGTACTGTTTTTTTTTTCACACTATCTACAACTTGCCACACTATCTTATATTTTTATTCCTGTGCCAAAATCATTTACTGGAGTAAAAACTACATTTTAGAGCTGTTATGATATTTATGGCGTCACTTTACTAACGTTTATCCGAACATTTACACCGAGTGGAATTTCCAAGTAAAGCAGTTATTTTTCTATAAGAAAATTCGTTTCGTCATGTATGGAACAAACTGTTATAGAAAAATTGTTGATATACATATTGATCCGAATTGATACCTCTTGTCGCAGATTTGTTTTTGTCTTTCTATGAAAGAGATTTATACTGAATCTTTCTCCACATATTCAGACAGATGCCATCGAAGTCTTTAATCACACCGCTCGGTATCAGGTTGAAATACTGAAACTTGACAAGCCTTACTTTTCTACTATTGTTATCATTATCTTTCCTAAAGAACGTCAGCTCAACAAAGCTAATATTTCTGATAATGTCGTTTCTGTTCTCAATATACATCACTCTATAGTTTTGCAACGCACTGCATGTTTAGTGGTTGACTTATTACAGCTCGCCAACATGTTTCTTCCTAGTCTGTGTGACAGATTGTTGACCCAATGATTACATTTTTCTAAATCCTGGAAGTACGGTAATTGTTGATGTGTGTCTTCAATCTTGTCTCGTCGTGCCGTTGATTTTGTTCTGGCTTCTGCCAAGTCATTGAGTAATGAATAATTAGTACTTGCTTTAGATTCTGCTTATTTTATATATACATGGTCATCCGTCTTCACTAATTGCCTGTTAATGATGCCTAATTTGTAAGGGGATTTAACCTGGCGGGAATTTCTTTATTTACTCTGTTCCATTTTATTTGAATGAAAACAGTGTAAGAGTATATCAAATGTTACCTGCCTTTCGGGGTTTAGGTATCATCATTAGGTTTGGCGCATCCTAGAACTTCGGGTAAAAGTGAGGTTTGGTGCACCCAAGAACCTGATTTAAACCCAGCGGCCCTTTTTTACTACGAACATCCAAATGCAGTAGCCCCGTTTATGTTTGTGTTGTCGTTTCAGGCTTTTTAATCATCTTTAACAGTGTTGCTTGTTTCTGTGCGTGCTCTTGGTTGAATGTGGTCCTTGAAGGCTGCATTTCCTGTTCGACATTTACATCTACTTTTAGGATAAACCCCAAGCCGCCTGTTTTTGCCATTGTCCTTTCCAGTGCGGTACATCTGCCGCTGTCAAGAAATATAAAAAGATCGGACAGGGAAAGTAGCATTCAAGGAGGACAGTCAACCACAAAACACAGAAACAAACACGCAACATGACAAACAAGAAGGCAAAAGTAATATTAAATACAAACGACATCACAAACACAAAAGGGTTGACAATAGGGCTACCGCCTTGGAACGGTCAGTGGCAAAGTAGGCCACTGGGGGTTTAAACCGGTTCTAGGGTGCACCAAACCTCACACTGTCATATTAAAACAGGACAGTGTAAATAAAGAAATCTCCGCCATGATCTTATCTCTAAGTGTTGGCATTGTCGTATACTCAGCTTCTTTTTTACACGTTTAACAAAGATTAGATCATGGCGGAGATTTCTTTATTTACACTGTCCTGTTTTATTGGGATGACAGTAGGGTAAGTGTGAGGTTTGGTGCACCCTAGAACCGGTTTAATCCCCCAATGGCCTACTTTGCCACTGACCGTTCAAAGGCGGTAGCCCTATTATCAACCCTTTTGTATTTGTGATGTCGTTTGCATTTATTATTACTTTTGCCTTCTTGTTTGTCTGTTTGCGTGTTTGTTTCTGTGTTTTGTGGTTGACTGTCCTCCTTGAATGCTACTTTCCCTGTCCGATCTTTTTATATTTCTTTATAAGTGAAATTACCCTACTTTAAAGAAAAACGTTAATCATGTCAGGATGCTGTACAGTAGTGGAAGGTAATTAATAACATTGTCATTAATTGTTTCCTTATATTGTTCGAGTTATTGGTACTCGGACTGTCATATAGGCCCACGACCTTCGGCCTTGGACGAATATGATAATCCTTGTGAAATCAGTGAATATAAAATCAGTGAATTAATAACTCGTCATAATGTGTGATATATTTCTGTATTCAGAAGTTGTTTCTCTCAATTCAACTGGTATTTTATTAATTTTATATTGTATCATTTATTACATGTTTGTTCTATATAGCAATAGACGGTTTGCTTTTAATGTTGCTATGACATTTTAATGTCATCCTATGTTCGTTATTTAAATAAAATGTAAAACATTTCTGTCTCGATGGAAATAATTCTTGGGACGATTAAGTTTATTTGTTTTTATTTCTAAACATATACTTGTCATAATCCAGTTGCAATATTCTTTAGAAGTTGTTTTTGCACGTGTTTTAAACCAATTGGAAAATGATTATAAGAGTGTTTATCTTATTCTGTGTGTAAATAATACAATATTCACTGAACTTATTTATGTACAACTGATTTAAAAAAGTGTTTTTGTTTAAAAATATAATCAAAACCAACAAAAGTATCACCTACAACCAAATTGATAATGCAAAAATATATTTACAACATGAAGATCGGGAGTCAATATTTTGGATTAATTTTCTAAATAGCAATCCTATTAGATAGGCATATGACCAGTCTAGATAGAGCATATATCCAAAGGATCGATAGAAATTTAAATTAAACATGAACTGATAGGAATTATGCGTGAAACCACAGACTACTGGGATTATGTTTATATCTGTTTTTATATAACTTGTGATTGCCAGAAGCCCACACATAGAATATTAAATCGATGTGGAAATAGAGTAAACAAGTTTACTTTTAACATCAATATGTTTGAAATAAGATTGCTTTCAAAAATAATACGAATGTGGGGATGGCTATTTGATCATTATCATGTAATCGGCAATAAAATACGAATCAGTAGATGAAAACGGTTCTATTAAATCAAAGAATTTAATGGAATATATAATTAACATTGAACGCTATAACTATTACAGTCATACTGTTTGATATATTCAGGATATGTATTACAGCTGTTTACTATACAATCACAATAAACAATATTCATGTCATCCGATATGCAGGGACGTGGAGCTTAGTATTACACCCACTGTGTCGCAAGTTAATTTTATCCTCTGACGTCCTAATATTAGTATAACACCCATCTTGTCGCAAGTTAATATTACCCTCTGACGTCCTAATCTTAATATTACACCCATTGTGTCGCAAGTTAAGGTTACTCTCTGACGTCCTAATCGTAGTATTACACCCATTGTGTCGCATGTTCTAACACGACCTCCGCGGTCTTTCATATACTCAAAGAAGAGAGACAGCTGTATGTTATTCTACGATAAAATACAGCTGTTCCATTAATTCCCCGCGTATATTTCATCCGTTGGAAACGGCACGTTACATGACGTCACTTGGTAAATATACGTCACGAAGACAAAATCAACAGTAATCTTAATGAAATGTTAATTACAACAAACTTGCCATGCTCCCAATACGTTGCGCACCCCCGATATAAACCCATCATATGCATCAGTACATATAACATTAATAAGCATCTTGAACAAGCTGAGAACGTTTGACGTCATACAGCGCAAGCTATATGACGTAAGCAATGACTTCATTTTTTGTCACGTGACGACTACTAGTGTATTGAAACGCTGAACTTTACATACGGGGGTGCCCAATGGAACAGTTTGTTAACCATAGCAGCCTGATTACCTTGACCTCCGAGATAATATATAGTGCCCCAACAATAGCGTAAACCATGGGGTTATTGTTGTGTTAGAATCGAAATAATAAATACATACCTGTATTTTATCGGTGAATACGTATTTATTATTTCTTAATTAAGGTTTCCCTCTGACGTCCTAATCGTAGTATTACACCCATTGTGTCGCAAGTTAAGGTTACCCTCTGACGTCCTAATCTTAGTATTACATCCATTGTGTCGCAAGGTAATGTTTCCCTCTGATGTCCTAATCTTCGTTTTACACCCATTGTGTCGCAAGTTAAGGTTACCTTCTGACGTCCCAATCTTAGTATTACACACATTGTGTCGCAAGTAAAGGTTACCCTCTGACGTCCTAATCTTAGTATTACACCGATTGTGTCGCAAGTTAAGGTTACCCTCTGACATCCTAATCTTAGTATTACACCCACTGTATCGCAAGTTAAGGTTACACTCTGACATCCTAATCTTAGTATTACACCCACTGTGTCGCAAGTTAAGGTTACAATCTGACATCCTAAACTTTAGGACTTTATGATGTTAGATTACTCACTAATTTCCCCTAAAAGAGTAATTAAGGATTTATTTCCCAACGTTAAATGGTCATTGAAAAAGCATGGACAGCTTGCTTATTTACTGCTAACATGCTACATGACCGATTAGCTCAAGTATATAAACTGAGGCCCGACTAAAGTTTTCTATTTTCGAATCATTGGTATATTAAACAGTACAGAAGTATATAATACTTCAAACTTTACCTTTATGAAGAAAATAAAGCAAGTTATAAGTCAGCTGTACTAAACAACTTTGTTTATAATTCATTGCTTTTAGAAGAAAAAACACAAACCAAAACATAACTAATTAAATATCTGCTTTTATGTTTTATTATGTTGGATTCACACAAAAGCTGTAACGGGAGGGCCTCATCAACTGAAACAAAATTGTATACCACCATTTGCTCATGCAACTGTATGTCTAACAGTGATTTATAGTTACCTATGCACATTTTCTCCACCCCTAAATACAACAGGCTGGAAATAGGTCCTTAACGAAACATTCGATTGTGTCGTAGTTGTTGCTGCGTTATTCATGAGTCTATATTGTAAGCTGATTGGAAATGCAGTAGTGGTATCTGAAGTAAAATCGATGACTGGAGTATCTGTTGCTATTGATGACTGGAGTATCTGTTGCTATTGATGACTGGAGTATCTGTTGCTATTGCTGCTGTGGCGTTGTTAAATACTCCGCTGAGTGTCGTTTAGTTTATAATGGATGATTCAGGCATGAGAAGTGGATGCTTAAATGATTAAATGACAAAAGTCAAATTTAGTAATACATATTTGGCTTTACTAATTACCAAACATTAAAACAAATGCTGCTACGTAACATTTTTAACGCTTTTCCTATTATTAAAAACACCATTAATACTATTTTATGCCATGTGTTTCTAAATAAACGATATTTAGGTACACAACTAACAGACATCTCTGAGAACTACTCCAACATTGAACCGGCTAATTGCTGATGATGTACACCGATGTTTGGCAAATTGGCCGGCAAAAAAATCTATTTCGAAACAGGTTTGGATAAAAAGTATAGTTACTGTTACAGTAGCTGTTTGCATAGTTACATGTTGATTGTATCATATTTGAGAGAAAACATAAAAGTAAGACATGCCACACCACAAACATAAATATGTTTACAACAGTGGTACTGCCGTGGAAGCTTCAGTGGCAAAATGGTTACTGGAGTCATTTCAACTAGGATCCAGGGTACATCTGACTTCACCCTTACCCTATTGTCACTCCAATTAAACATAAACAGTAGATATAAACGTCGAACAGGAAACACAGTCAACCAAAAACACGCATAGAAACAAACTATAATTACAAGACGAATAAAATTAAAAGGGTTGACGATAGCGTTATCGCCTTGTAACGGTCAATGTCCGAATAGGCCGCTGGCATGGGGGTGGGTGGGGGTTGGGGTTTAAATCAGGTTCTAAGGTATATATATATCCTATCTAGGTTATATTATGTAACAAAAAACTCAGCATTAATAGGCAATATAAATATAACACATACATGACCATGTACATTAGAACATAAAACCAAAGGCCTAGAAAGCCACAAAGCATGTACTCATGTACAGAATCCAGAGCAACAAGAGAACAAAGGGTACGAGATTTAAGATAAGCATCGAAAGATACGGTCCTTTTTAGATTTATTAGGTGGATTTTATCATAGGGTCCAGAATATATCCGGTCATCGCAAAATCAAAGAGGGAAGTATAGTGGCAAAGTGTAAATGAACCACTAAACATACAGTGCGTTGCAAAATGAGAGGGTCATAACGTTTGTAATAATCTGTTTTAACACATTTAATAAAGACTGTATGAAAGCGATTATGACCAGGGATCTTACTAAGTTAAGGTTTGTAAATCCCATCATCATAGAATTCAGGTTGTGATAATCCTTGTCGCAGAAGAGATAACATTAATAAGATTGACTGAAATTAGAAATATCCTCGCTAGGATATCCTCAAAATAAGATTTAAGACAAATATTAGACGCTACATTCCTATTCAGGTTATAGGTAGACGTCATCATATGGTCCAAACCCTGTCGGGCCATCGCATATTCAAAGATACAGTATGTTGTACTATATCATTATATTATTTTCCAACAGACTTCATAGAGGTAAACATTACATATTTCTGTTATTATATGGTGCACGGAAAGATTGGGGAGACTTCGACGAGGTCTACATAAATTCTGAAAGCGACGGAAATGCCTGATGCATTGTTGCCGTACACTTTAAGATTAAATATATATTGTCGTGCTGGCTGCTGCCAAATAATTTGGTTCATTTTCTACGAATTTAAAATTGTCATTTTAATCATACATACATGATCATCTCTTTGATGTACATACATTGCCTAATAATGCTACTTATACGCCAGCGTTATGTTCAACTAAGACATTAAAAGGTTATTGTATTCTTGTGTTTCTAGCAAACGATCTCTTTTACAAAATTTCAATTTAACAATAAATAAATTCTTACAAGCAAACCCGTCAACCGATGGTCGTTCACTATTATTTTTCTGGATATGGTGTCAACTATGTTTTTGAAGTTGTGCGGTTTGGGAGTAGGATTAATATTGACTGCGTAGGTTGTGAGTTGGGGGCCAGATAACACTCCCACGTAGGTTGTGAGTTGGAGCCAGATAACACTTCCACGTAGGTTGTGAGTTGGGGGCCAGATAACATTCCCACGTATTTTGAAATCATTCGGGCGAGCGGGTGGATAAACAATTCCTGACAGCAAAACTACAAAATACATCCTTCATTCCTTCTTCTCTGAACGTTAAACGCGTGGGCGCTTGCATTACATGCTCATATACGTATCATACAATGAACTGGGCTCTGCGCCGAAGTATTACTAAGAAGTAAACCAAATATCAAAGGTATTAATATTGTTGACAAAGAATATTTATATCACAATATGCTGATGACATAAGTTTGACTCTAGTTGGCTCCAGAGAATCATTGTATAACTCCATGTTAACATTAAATTGTATGCAAGAATCTCCGGCCTTAATATAAATACAGATAAAACAAAAGTCATATTGTTTGGATCAAGAATAAATAGTAATGTCAAATTATGTCCTGAGTACAATCTTTGCTGGGAAAATGGTATTTTTACTGGTTTAGGTGTGAAATTTACAACAGACTTAAACTCATTGGTAAATATTAATTGCGAGTCCAAAATTGAAGAAATAAAAAACACTTGCTGTTTGGTCTCAAAGGATATACACTCCTATTGGTAAAACTGTTGTTTTAAAATGTTTGGCCCTCTCAAAACTGAACCATTTAATTACCGGATTACCAAATCCTTCTGTAGATACAATCAAATTGATACAAACCCTATTTTACAAATTTCCATGGAATAACTTGAGGGTCAAAATATAAAGAACTACCATTATTCAAGATTATAAATATGGAGGTCTTAGAATGGTAGAAGTGTAAAAGTTCATACTAGCTCTAAAAATAAATCCGTCGAATATCTCAGACCGAAAATAAATATAGTCATCTCGGGAAAATTTTCTTTCCGATTATTAATAATATATTTTAATTGAAACAGATTACATTAAACAAAATTTAAATAAAATACAAAATCCTTTTTGGAAGGATGTTCTTATTAGTTACAAATATTTTGCTGATCAGGTTTAACCAATATCTTGGCAACAATTCAGTCAGTTAGTGTATGATATAACCCAGGTATTAAGGTCGGAGGCTCTAGTGTGTTTTTCAAGATATTGTTTACAGGAGGAATAACTGTTATCAATGACATTTAAAATAAAAATGGAAATATATTGCAGAATCTTCACTAACAAGAGCCACAAGACAGCATCAATAGTTTCATTTATGTTACAACGGTGGCATGTTAAGATGGCATACAATAGTATATATCATGATTTATATAAATAACATGATATTTTATAGTTGTCATCTTTTAGCACTTTGTCGTTAGAAGCTTTCTTATAATAATAACATTTTGTTATTTTTTTTTTTATTATATACGAGGAGCGTTCAAATATGAATGCATTTCGGTGCATTTTGATTAGTAGTAAACGAACAACGCCAAAATAATTATCTCATTCCTTTAAAATATTCACCACCATGTGATATACATAATTTCAGTCTTCTAATCCAATTTTTAAAGGAGTTTTCATAATCTATTCTAGGTATACTGTGCAGATACTGGAAAATAGCTGAACCGAGATTTTTACGTGTTTGATATTTTCTTCCGGCAAGGTATTTTTTGAGTCTTGGAAACAGAAAAAAGTCACAAGGGGCAAGGTCGGGCGAATACGGAGGGTGGGGAAGCTCAACAACCTTTTCCTGTTTCAAAAAATCGCGTACAATGGCCGCCTTGTGTGAAGACGCATTGTTGCTGGTCGGCGTTTGTTAAAGTATTTCTTCAATTTGTGAAGGACCTTGCCTTTGTAAAATTTGGCATTTACGCATTTTCCTTTTGGTACGGCAATTTGAATGGCAGGACCTTGATTTGTAAAGAAAATGGCATACATGACCTTTCATGGTCTTTTGCTTTCTTTGGTGGCCCATATTTTGTTCTGGATCTTTCGCTTGGGCTCATAAAAATGAACCCACGTCTCGTCACCGGTGACGCAATTTGCAAAAGATCGAGTGTCGCATTTGGGGAACTGTTTCGACAATTTTTTGGCCATTTTAACACGGGCAAGTTTCTGGTCTTCTGTAAGCAGATGGGGTATCCATCTTGCACTTATCTTCCTCATTTTTAAATCTCGCTTGAGAATTGTATGAGCAGCTCCTGCTGAGATGCCAACGCATCGAGCTATTTGCCTGGTTGTAAATCTTGCATCAGTACCTACAATTTCTTTGACTTTTGCAACCATTTTTGAGGATGTTGCAGTTTTTGGACGGCGTGCATGAGGCGCGTAAAGCTAGGTCTCATGGTCTTAGGCGTAATGGTAACATCAAACGTAAATCGCGTGTAATTATTTCTGTCGCTGATTTACATACCATTTTTAAACAGTCTGGAAAGCACTCTATGCTTTCGCGGCTTACCTCTTTGTCCATTTCATAACTAAAGTTGATCGACGAGGAAGCCGACAATATTTTCATTCGTACAGATCCCTTGTATAACACTGCTTCCATAGTTCAAAGTTATACACAACATGTTCTCCGACCCCATATTGACAAGGAGTCTGATCACGTCAGGCATTTTCTAAAACTACTATATATTAACAAAGGTATTGATTTCATTGACTTGCCTAGTATTTTTCGAGATACTCATGTAGTTGATTCTATCCCAAAATATTTCAAAAATTCTGAAAGTCCTGTAATTTGTTATAAGTATAAAAAGCCTATTAGAAATATTATTTTTAACTATAACAAAATAGTTTCTGACCTTGATATAGTACATAATACTCCTAAGGAATGTGAATGTAACACATCAACATTTTGATATGCTCCAGCAGGTCATGTTATCACTGGTAATTTTGATATTATTGATAAACGTATTCGGCATTTGTTTTCGAAAGGTCCTAAATATAGATTACCTTCAACTATTGATTTTAATGCCTGTCGTGCCCAGATGATCGCCCAGTCCATTGAAGATTTTAGTATCAAATGGTGTCGTAGAGAACATGCGGACCCAAACTCACTTTCTACTTGGAAAAAGTCAATTCTGAAAATTATAGATACACGTATTAACTTTTATAATGCTAAACCCTCTTTATTTCCTCCGAGACCTAGGTTTTCCTTTTGTAATTTAAAATCGGGAATTCAGGAATTTCATAATAAATTTGTTTTAGTTCCTGCAGATAAAGCAGCTAATAATGTAATTATTGTTTGACGCCTACATTACGTCAATGTTTTATCTCTGGAACTCGGCAGCACCAATTCGTATACTCCAGTTAATTCTACCGTGGATGATGTTGTTTCCGCACATATCACTCGTTGTACTACTTTCAAGGCTGGTGTAAACGATAAGCAAAATAAACTGCCTACTATGTACTGGATTCCTAAATTACATAAAAATCCATATAAGGCTCGCTTTATTTCGAATTCTAGTGCCTGCACCACAACAAACATCTCCAAACTTTTTACTTCTTGTCTTACTGCCGTTAAATATCACGTTAAACTGTATTGTGATAAAACTTATGAAAACTCTGGGATTAATTTATTTTGGTCTATACAAAATTCAGGAGTCGTTATTGATAAAATGTTCAAGAAAGGTCAAGTTTCATCAATAAGCACTGATGACTTCTCTACACTATATACAACCTTACCACATCACCTTATTAAAGACAAGCTAATTTCTCTTATTCAAAAAACATTTGCTAGAGAAAATACTACATTTTTGGCATGTAATAATATAAAAGCGTTTTTTACTAACGGCAGTTTTGACAATTATACTATGTGGACTTGTTATGAAGTTTGTGAAGCACTCATCTTCCTATTAGATAATATTTTCGTCAGGTATGGAACCACCGTTTATAGACAAATTGTTGGTATCCCTATGGGTACGAACTGTGCACCACCTGTCGCAGATTTGTTCTTATTTTGCTATGAAAGGGATTTCATGTTGAGTCTTTCACCAGATACCCAGGCAGATGTTATTGAAACCTTTAACGATATCTGAATGACATATTGAACATTGACAACCCTTTCTTTCCAACTATGGTTAATTATATTTATCCTAAAGAACTTCAGCTTAACAAAGCTAATATATCTGATAATAACGCTTCTTTTCTTGATTTAGATCTCTCAATTGAAAATGGTAAAATAATTAGCAAAATCTATGACAAGAGAGATGATTTTAATTTTGACATTGTTAATTATCCCCACTTGGATGGGGATGTTCCCCGAGCAACTTCTTATGGGGTATATGTGTCTCAACTTATTCGTTTTTCTAGAGCTTGTACTCGAGTTGAGGACTTTAATATTCGTAATCTTTGTATAACTAAAAAGTTACTCAATCAGGGTTACCGTTACCATAAACTTCGTAAAACCTTTGCAAAATTTTATTATCGTAACCCTGATCTTCTTTCCAAATATAAAAGTAATTTAAGGACTCTTCTGCGACAGGACTATCACAACCTGACTTCTATGGTGATGTGATTTATAAACTTCGTAAGATTCTAGGTCATGATCACTTTCATACTATCTTTGTTAAACTTGTTAAAAAGTTTATCAAAAGAGGTTATGACCCTATCATTTTGCAACGTACTGCATGCTTGGTGGTGGACCCTTTTACAGTTCGCCACTATGCTTTCCTCTTTAATTGTACGATGACCAGACAGGCTGTGAACCCTATGATGACGCCTACCTAAAGCCCATTGGGACGGTGTTTGATGTTTGTCCATGATCTTTCTTGTCGTGCCCTTAATGGTTTATTCTCTTACTGCTCTGGCTTCTGCAAAGTCATTGAGTACCTTCATTGTAGCTTTCTAGGCTATAGTTTTTTTTTTGTATTATATTTACACGAGCATATTTGTGTTTTACTTATATTGCCTATTGATGCTGCCTTGTTGGTTAGAGATTAGATCATGGCGGGGATTTCTTAGAACCGGTTTAAACCCCCAGTGGCCTACTTTGCCACTGACCGTTCCAAGGCGGTAGCCCTATTGTCAACCCTTTTTGTGTTTGTGATGTCGTTTGCTTTTATTTTTGCTTTTGCCTTCTTGTTTGTCTGTTTGCGTGTTTGTTTCTGTGTTTTGTGGTTTACTGTCCTCCTTGAATGCTAATTTCCCTATCCGATCTTTTTATATTTCTTTTCCAATGAAATTACACCACTTTTAAATTTCTTACACCATCGAGTAACTGATGAATAAGACATTTCATTATCTCCATAAACAGTACATGTTTCATGAAATATGTCCTTTGCCCCTATACCAAGAATACAACGGTTCTTTATATAGGACCATATTTGATCAGTGAAAAGTGACCTTTTCCCAACCATTTTAGCATTAGTGTACACGAGTAGACAGTGTTAATCGAGCTATTGTTACAGCTAGACTGAACGGATTTAAACATGTGTGGTATCAATTGAAAGTTTACACAAGCCTCTATGCGATACAGTTAACTCGTGAAAATCGTGGGTACAAGCGAGATATAACTCCAGTTGCATTCATATTTGAACGCTCTCTCGTATCTCAAGAGTCAAGTTACTGTATATAGCTTGTATCTTACGATGGCATGTTGGGGTCAAATCACTAACTAAAATTGTATTATATATGTAGTTGTCACCTTTTAGCACTAACACGGCGAATTATAGTGCGTATAATGAAAATATGTCGCTGGTCGTATTCTTACAATAATAACATTTTATTATTTATTAATTTATTATATAGCTCAAGAGTCAATTACTGTACATATATAGCTTGTATCGTATTGTTGAAGTCAAGTGGATATAAAAGTCGAGCGTGAGGTGCAGCATTCAAGGACCAGTGTCAACCACAAACACGCACAGAAACAAACAACAACCACAAAAATGAATAAAATGCAAACTATAACATCACAAACAGCCTTGGAACGGTCAGTGGAAAATAGGACGCTAGAAGTTTAAACCAGGTTCTAGGGAGCACCTAACCTCATTCTTACCCTATTGTCTCCCAACGAAATAGGACAGCGTAAACAAAGACACCCCCGCCAAGCCATGTTATCCAACAAACAATTCAACATCAATAGGCAATATAAGCAAAACACATAAATGCGCATGCATATATAATATAAACAATCATAGAAAGACACAAAGCAAGCACCCAATGACCTGGCAGCAGCTACAGCAACAAGAGAACACACCGTTAAGAGTACAAGACAAAATATAAGACAAAATCACTAAATATATATAAAATCGAACAGGAAAAGTAGCATTCAAGGACGAGTCAACCACAAACACACACAGAAACAAAGTTTAAAGATGAATACAAGGCCAAAATAAAACATCATAAACTTAAAAGGGTTGAGAATAGGGCTACCGACTTGGAACGGTCAGTGGCAAAAAAGGCCACTGGGTGTTTAAACCAGGTTCTAGGGTGCAACAAACCTCACACTTACCCTACTGTCAACCCAATAAAACGGCACAGTGTAAATAAAGAAATCCCCGCCATGAAATATTCTCTAACCAATAAGGCCGCAATTATAGGCAATATAAGTAAAACACAAAGATGCTCGTGTATATATAAATACAAAAAAACAATAGCCTCGAAAGCCACGAAGAAAGTACTCAGTGATTTGGCAGATGCCAGAGCAACAAGAGAACAAACCATTGAGGGCACGACAAGACAAGGTTGCAGACAAACATCAAACTTCACCGTCCTTTCGGGCTTTAGGTAGACGTCATCATAGGGACCACAGCCTGTCCGGTCATCGCACAATTAAAGAGGAAAGCATTGTGGCGAACTGTAAATGGGTCCACCCCAAGCATGTAGTGCGTTGCAAAATGATAGGGTCATAACCTCTTTTGATAAACATTTTAACAAGTTTAACAAAGACAGTATGAAAGTGATCATGATCAAGGATCATACGAAATTTATAAATCACCGTCACCATAGAAGTCAGGTTGTGATAGTCTTTGTCGTAGAAAAGTTCTCAAATTACTTTTATATTTGGAAAGAAGATCAGGGCTACGATAATACAATTTTGCAAAGGATTTACGGAAGTTTATGGTAACGGTAGCCCTGATTGTGTAGCTTTTTAGTTATACAAATATTTCGAATATTAAAGTCCTCAACTCGAGTACAAGCTCTAGAGAAACGAACACGTTGAGACACATAGAGCCCATAAGAACTTCGCTTCTTAACCTCTTTGTGTAAACGCAAAGGAGCTCCGTCACTTCGTCGCATTGCTCTAATGCGTTATCGCTTCTTCCCTACTTTACTCCATAGCTTATACGCGTCTTAATTCTTTTGCCCGTACAAGATGAGGCTAAGAAGCGAAGTTAGACATATGGCGTCCATCTAGCCGCCATAACATCTTACCTTTATTATCTTTCATTATCGTCATGATATTGGAACAACCACGCAATGGTAAATGTCGTCTGCTTTCAAGGAACAGGTTAACCAATTTCCTCTAGGTCATACGTTGAAGCAACAATGGTTATCTCTCTGTGAGTACAGGCCTGAACGTTCGATATTTGCATGTCCGAATAAAGGCATAATGCCCTTTTTTAGGGATAGTCACATTATCTATACATACTAGTGTCGTAATCGTAAATGCAAATGCATGTCCTCGTATACAACTTAAAGGGACACATGAAACTATAGTTATAGCATGTTTAAAAAATCACTTCACCACGACATTAGGGAAATGTATTGTTGCATATTTCTTTCAAATTTCCGAAAAGTAACCCTTTTAGCGATAATGATTCAACTCTTCAAATGTAACACGATTGATTGTTATGTAATGGTTATTGCAGTCACTCGAACATTAAGATAAAACAAATGCTTTGATTGGTTAAGGGACGAACATATGATCAAGTTAATCTGGTCTAGGTCTTGAATGAACCTTACGAGAACAATTTTCGCAAATGGTACATTTCTATAAATAGAAGTTTGTAAGTTTCCAGATCCTCTGCCATTCTTGGAAAAGCAACAACAGCAAAATAAAACGTAAAAAACAACAACGAATTATCACAATAATTAGTTTCATAAATAAGACTTTTTAAAAGGATAGTTGCAATTATAAGGATTCTATTTATTTTTATCTGCGTTCATTTGAAAAAAAGAAGTGCAATAGCATAATTACAAAGCTTAAAATGATGCCATTGGTTGAATACTTTTAGTGCAATTAAGCAGTTGCGATTAGTTTAAAATGAATGCAGATACATATACATTAAACCCATAACAAAATATAACCGTACGTTTTAATCAGATCCATATAACGTGTATATATAATGTTACACCGTGGCCGGGATGTTAAAAACGCTGCGTTTGAAACCTTCTTACCTATCACCGCTGGGAGCTCGACTTGTAATTAAGTGTCGATTCTTACGGATGATGGTACCATTTTAGCTTTGTTGAACATTATTGGAAAATGACATCGACGTCCTTAACACTTTATTTGGGACTCGAAGTCACAGTTATTTATAATTAGTTAATACTATTAATGATTACGAAATACACTTTTCTTTCAACGAAAAATTCTGCAAGTGTTACCGAATCAGTAGATTGAAAAAGTCAACAAATCGAATTGAATCACTCGTTCTTGGAAACACAAGAATTATCTATGCTGTATCGTTGAAGTTATTACGGAAAGAGAGTAACGCAAACACATTGTTTGAAGGAATCTTTCAAAAATTATAATCACTATTTTCTGTGGAACTATAAAATATACTAAACAATGTTTAAATTTTTAATGCATGCATTATATATTATACTCAAAACCGGTTGGCACATCATGCATCATTTGTACTTCATAATATGTTTACTACTGTTTTTAACCAGATTACCCATTTCTGTGAATTCTAAACCGTTTGACATTTTAGTAGCATCAGTATTAAATCATGCTTTGGAAGTTAGGGGTCACACTATTCAAAAGACGTCGAATTAATACATTCTCCATTTTGCAGGAAATGTTGTTTAAACAAGTTCGACAACTCTTACATGAGTATTTGGTGAACTAGGTAGAGTTCCGCTAGTTATAAAGAGACAACTAAATACGGTCAAGTATTGCAATTAGGAGATAACCGTATAGCTAAGAAAATATGTAAATTACAAATAGCGAGAGACTGTTTAACATAGAATTTATTATACGAGTTGGATAAGATTATATGATTTGAGGCTATGCCTAGAATCTGCCATTAGTCCTTACTTAATATTAAGCTAGTTGTCCATATATATAACGTCACCATATATAGAGGATCTTAAACGAGTTCCCATTTCATATAAGATTTATGAAACGAGTTATAAATTATTTTAATTTTAACGAGCCTTTTGACGAGTTAAAATTAAAAATAATTTATAACGAGTTTCATAAATCTTATATGGAATGGGAACGAGTTTAAGTTCCTTTTTATCACATAACGTTGCAATCAAATTAGTAAAAATTAATTCAGATGGACATAGAACCGCCAATAAAACGGGGAAGTGCGTGGTCCAGTGGTAGAGCGCCGAACTCCTGATCGAGAGGTCTTGGGTTCGATCCTCCGTCGCGACCATGTTATTTATCCTTGAGCAAGATAATTAATCCACATTGCTTAGTACTGGTTCTACCCAGGAAGCCATCGAGAGTGATTAATCTAAGTTGCAATAACTTGTTTCGCAATCGATGTAAAAATAAATATGTTTAAACAAATAAAACGGGACAATGTAAATAAAGATATCCCCGTCAGGTTATGTTCTCTAACAAACAAGGCAACATGTATAGGCAATATAAGCAGCTATCGAATCGTTTTATTACCGAGTTTTACCGTTAATCTACCTTTTCATATCAGTTTGTCGTTCGTTTGTCGTTTAGAAACGCAAAACTACCATTAAAACGGTTTTTCAAAAGCTTGAAGTGCGCATGCTCAGAGTTTTCCCGTTTCCAAACGCTGAACGGGCGTTTCCAAACACGCGCAGAGAAAACGCGTTTTTGAGCTTTTATCCGTTTCTTTATTTTTGACCAATCAGAAACAGATAGCATAAGTAGATAAGTCACATCTACGATCTATTATTTTAAGAGTGTTTGATTGATACAGCAAATAAAACAAACATTTATATTAATTATAAACAATAGTTGAGGCATTAATATGTTAACTGTCAAGAGCTGATTGAACCTACTCTCTAGCGACTGTTGAACCCTATTGCTAATGAACTGTTTTTACGGGTCTATAGTAAGGTGACAATGTCGTTTTAGCTGGAGTTTTGAAGTTGTTGTCACAGCTTGCCTGTCTCGTATAAGAAGCTGCAGCCTACGTTAAGTTTTAAACTTCTTTCTGGCTTTCGTCGGAAAACCTCAATGCTTCGGAGACCACACGGGATGGAACTTCGCTTATGTGAAGACCTTCATATTTCTACACTGATTTTCTCGTCAGTTTATAGATACCGGTGTCCCAGCAAACTCACTCCCTGTCAGTGAAACGCAATGCTTTGAAAGACAAAGCGAGAAATAAGCCACTGAGACCTGCCAGTGAAACGCAATGCTTCGAAAGGCAGTAGGTACCTAAAACAACAGAGACCCTCTGTATAGAAGCAGAGATGTTCTCCAGTATTTTTTTTCCCCCATAAATTCTTTATTATTTACAATAAAAACCGGTGGTGTAAATTGCCACCCGACGACACTCGTGCACATATAACCTAGAAAATCAGTCAAGAGAAGAAAAACTCACTGGAAAATAGTTCATCTAATTGTTCATATCACACATAATTATTGTACTGTTCACTGTTCATATCACACCGTCAGTATTGATTGTTTATAATTATTACGCTTTTCTCTCTTCATGTCACAATATCACTGTTCATGTCACAATATCACATTTGATTGTCCACGGGTTAGAAAAGTTCACGTTTATCATTGGAAAAAAATCAGTGAGTTGTATTTATATTAATCTTAACAAATGCAATTGAAGCCTAAGACGGGTATTGTTTACAATATAGGTTGCTAATTTTTGTTGAGAACTTGTAACTTAAGGGCAGTTATACTGAAAATAAATGTAGTCACGTCTTATATATTCATGCAGCCTTAAGACAAAATAATGGTTTAATATTTTTATAATGTTTGATTAATGTGTTAACAATGTATTGTCACATATGGGATTGCCTTATATTTGACACCCCATGAAGGGCTCAACGACAATCACACCTGCGAGAAGACACCGCATAACGTATATATATTAAGAAATGTAATATATATTAAGGGTATTTATATATGCAGTTAATACACTAGTTACAGATCACCTCCATGCGTCCGCCCGCGAAGTACGCTCGGGTGCATATCATGACTTCGCGGCCGAAGGCATAGATGCAATCAAACCTCAGTGCCACAAAATGTGAAGAAGGCCTACAGTGGACAGAATAGCAAACAACACCGACCAATAAGTCCGACGCCTGCGAATAATAATAAGAAGGACCATCCGCCGGATGCTGCCCGCTAAGCTGCCAACCTGAATGCATGTATGTGACTAAAAAAAATATGTTTTTGAAAAAAATAGGGAATAGAGTTCTCAACACACATATCATGGTTACGTTGTCTGCAATTCAACACCAATACTTAAAGTTCTCCAGTAGTTGAAGATAAAATCAGGTGGGAAGCAGAGTGGTTTTTAGCTCCGCCGTCCACTTATCATAGCAACACATGACAACGGAAAGTAGTACGTAATTTTCCGTCAACGTCAAAAAAAAGTGGAACAGCCGCCATTTTCTTTTTTTTAAACGCGTAATCTGGAAGATTGTAACAAGTTTACATGATTAAAATTTTAGTTCCCTTTTAAGTTTCGTCATCTTCAGCTGTATTGACTTTTAGATGCTTTACTGCGCGAGAAATTTCGAGATTCACCCATTTAAAATTCCGAAGCGAGGGGAAGTAACTCGTAAGAGATGTCATTGTTAAAATGCGTTTAAAAATGGTAACACTTGTGTTCTTTTCTAATGAAATACAAGGAGATACTAAAAATATGTTGTTTAAGCTTAAATAGTACATGGCGTGTACTACATGTTACGAACATCATGGTATTTCTTTATAAAAATTACACGCTAAAACGATAAAATGTTCCGACTCGGCACTGTCGGTCAAAAAATATAACGAGTGTAAAGTCATTGAACGTCTACAGGTGCGTATTCGGTATTCGGTGAAGGGGCTCACACTAAGTCTGAAAAGTAGTCTGTAGCCTATATTTAAAAAGGCTGACCGCTGTTCAGCTTCTCGTTGTGCATTTTGATGGCCAATCTGGAATTATGGAACTCAACTGGCCACCCGCTAATTATATTAATGTTTTTTTATTTATTTTTTATTGGCGAGTATCACCATATGCAGCCATATTTAACATCAAAATATACTAAAACAAAGCTGCAGTCCAATTTATTTGGTTATCCCTCACCGCCACCGGCCCGTCACCACCATCACCCACCTCACCCATAAAAAAAATAAAAAATGCGGATCTGGTCAGGGTAGGTGTCTCATTAGAATCGCGGAAACCGCCCTACTCCTACTTTTGCTTATTAAACATGCTCGGAGAATAGACTTCGATATATAAACTTCAGATAGGAGGATTTATGTCCGCTTACGATGGACGAGGCTAAACACACTGAAGAAACTCAGTGGCGCCGTTGTCTTGAACCCGGATCCTGTGCTTTTAAGTTTTTAAGTGCACCGCATTGTCCGCTACACCGACACTTGACAAAACAAATATAACGGCTTAATATGTCAAACTAGTATAGACATGGAAATAACAGTTTCCAGATTGTTATTAGTGGGAAGCGGTCACTAAGTCGACCTTGAACTAGAAGTGTGTTCCATCACCCATGAACACTTGCTTCGCCTGCTGACAGTGCTGTTTGCTTATTTCCAAGGTTAGGTTGCAGGTTAGGCTGATAAATAGGGCATAACCTGCCAAAATGAAAGTCAGAGGTATTGCACATGTGTAACAACATCCATTGAGATGAAGACGTTGGTGAAGTTTCATGAACACAATTAAAATACTTTTCAATTGATTGCCAAGGTTAGGTTGCAGGTTAAAGCATGACAAAGTGATCGATAAGTGTCTGCAATCCTAAGCAGTAGACACAAAAATAAGTGTTCAGTTCTCATATGAATATATCCGTCATGCGGATATTTTTTATGCACTCTTCAACCCAATGAATTTTACTTGACCAGGCTAGACCAGTGACATTTGCTTTATCAGACGAGTACCGCTAAGTACAGCAAAACATGTTTCGAGATGCTAATTTCAAATTCAGTGCTCGATATACACTTCAAGATTGCCATCATCGGCCCATGTGTCACTTTAATTACAAAAGATCTATTTCAAAAGCTTGAATAAACAATAAATAAATTAAAATGACCTTGTGTTCCCAAAAGGCAGTTTTTCAGTTTCAGATACATGCATGACTGTGCGCAAATGGAAACTTTTTTTACATACAATGTAGATCCAACTGAACCAAAGAATAAATAATACAATATTTTATATATATTATATTTATAAACTAAACATCTATTAAATACTACAATAATGAAATTTACTTCATACTTACAACATACTTACAACAAAAAAATCAATGTCATATATGGCCTAAAATGTGTTAAAATGATGTAAAACACCAAAAGTCTTTTTGAATGTGAGCATCTACTGTCAATGTATGACATTGTATACATTTGGTGTTTTTTAACAGCTTTACATATTATATAGTCTCTGTGAGGTATAATTATGTTCATTTTGGTTCTTTAAAAAAATAATGTCTGCTTAGTCCTCGGGATTGCCAAACTGAAGTCACCATCATGATCAGGCGAACACATCTCAAGCGGGATACGCAGTAACAAGTATATACTGTAACGCATAAGGCCGAAGAAAAATTAACCGCGTTTCTGATTTGGCCTAATAAAATGAATATATTTCCTTGAGTTTAGAATCTTGCGATCACAGTATTGTCAACTTTTTTGGTTAAATCCACGTCTTCCAGGGTTGCATTGGTATTTGAAGAACGAAGGGCATCTGGAAACCAGATGATGCGTCTCTGAAATGAACAAAACATTGCGTGTTTTAGGAACTTTTAATTTTTGAAGACGGTAAGGTTTCTTAAAACAGGTGGGGGCTCTTCTAATAGAGGAAATACGGTATTAATATATAGGTAAATTGACATCACAGAGAAATGTGAACGTTTAACATCAACTTATATGGGTTTTTGTGTGATAAATAGAATCTTACAAAATCATCTATTATTTTTTAAACTCTTCAGTAAACATTAAACATTATTTGATGCTCGACAAGCCGCGCATTGTATATTTTTGCCAACTCGTTTAATAAATCCGCACTCGATCATGGAAGATCAGCTATTATATCCGCCGAGAAATAAATATTTAATCATTATTCTCCCATCACTGCTAAAATCAACAAAATATTCTGAAGTATATAATTTTTTTAGGTCACACATAGATGAAATATTACATTTTTATATTGTGCCCGGCCTTCGCACAGTATAGGTTATTTAGAGCTGCCCCAGAGAGAGGAAAAGGATACATAGGAATCTGGGAACCGTGCCCTACTCTTATTATTGAATAGATTCCTGTTGTTCCCTAACGTGCTTGGAGGATAAACTGATACACGGGACTGCCCGGTTTACGTCCCCATCCGAAGGACGAGGTTAAGGGAAAGTGTGTTTCCCAAGAACACATCGACGGAAAGGATGAGATATGAAATGCCTGTATATTATTCTCTATAATTATAGTATAACTGTGTAATTTATATATTATTACTAATTGCTGATATTATTGTACCAATCATATATTTAAACCTATGGTAGAATAACGAAGACAAATAATACATCTAAATTTTAGTTAATTATATGCAAGCAGTTTTGAAGTAAAATTGATACAGGACTAATAAACTGTGATACTAATGTTCGACAAAATCTTCAAGATTGCCATATGCCCCTTTAAAGTGTCCTATTATTTGTAATTTAACTGGGGCGGTCTTTAATAATATCGCTGTAAAGTGACAACAGCACAGAGAAACTTTCATGTTGTATCATGTGTATCCATTGTTTTATGTGATGGAATTTCACAATATCTCAACAAAACAAACAAAAAAGTAAAGTATTCCAATGAGCTGGGACAATTATACTTATAGTTAGGCACTCCTCTTTTTTTTTTAAAGTAGCTATCCCGCCAAATAACTACAAAATTGCACTAGAAAACCGTTTATCGAAACTCTATCCATATAACAATGTATATGCGCTGATTAAAAGTATAGGTTTATTAATACGATCTTAGAATACCCGTGATTGAATAACCGTAAAATGATGGTAACTCGTAATTCGACACTCCAGTTCTGGGTTTGGTCCGGCTGGTTAAAGCCGTTTATACTGTGTATGTATGAGTTTGATTTCTCAAAATATGTAAGTTATATATATACTTTGTCATCAGTAGGTTTAGAAACAGTGTACATAATGTTTATAAAATTTGACTGTTGTTGGCGGGATGGCTACTTTAATGAGAATAATAAAAAAATCTGTACAAATCGGGTTCTCCCACTCAAATAAATCTACTGTTTCTCAAGCTTATCAAGCTTATTAAAATCTTCATTTATAAAAACCACGTTAAAGAACCGCATAAATGTATTCCCGAATTTGGGGCGGCTCGAAATATTAACATTTGCTAGTAAGATAGATAGAGTAGCTTAGGTACATTTTTTTTGAATTCCACTCTCTGGGGTGGCTCGAAATATTGCCATATTATTAGCTTAATTAACCTATATCACTGGGGTCAAATATATTAAAGTTTATAGCTTTAGCTTACCCAGGGCTAGGCTAAGTCTCAGAGCTGGAACTTGGAGATGCCACTTGACAGAAGGTGGCAACATCTGCAAAGATCCCTGAAAGAAAATCAATTGTTGTTTTTATACATACATACCTACAGTAGATGTGTTAATCCTTTACAGTACTGCTGTAGCTATATGCAAACTTTGTGCAGTGTGGGGTGTGTGTGTGTGTGTGTGTGTGTGGTGGGGGGGGGGGGGGGGCGGGGGGGGATGATGCAAGGGCACCGATTTTGTGGGTGGGGAGGGTGAAGGGGAGGTGGCAACGGTGCATTTCTGATCTGCGGTCATAGAGGGGGTTTGGGGACAAGGCCATTTATTTTTGGGGAACAATGGAACATTTTCTGTTATTGGTAATATTTTTGGGGAACAATGGAACATTTTCTGTTATTGGCAATATTTTTAGGGAACAAGGGAACATAATAATAAAAATAAATGGAAAAATATTTTTGGAGAACAAAGCAAAATATTTTTGGGGAACATTGGATCATATTTTCTGTGAACATATAGACCCCACTGGAAGGGTCTCATCATAGAAATAATACATCAGTGCTATATTATTATTAAATTAATCATAGAAATAATACATCAGTGCTATATTATTATTAAATTTTAACGGAGACACTATAAACATGAACATGCACTAAATAAAACACATTTATGGGTCAGTACCGAGTGCTGTACATACCTTTCATCCTTTGTTTTTCCTTTATGTCCAAACACCAAAGTTGTCGGTGTCCCTAATCGAGGCGAAGGGACATGACTCATGTGGTCTACATGACATGACCTTGACAGGAGATGTTCTACAAGTATTTGTTACATCATTCACACATAACAATAGTTAACACATGAATAGGTCTGTCTTTTTGCTCATTAAATCCTGGAATTGTGAAGTATTCACTTGCAATCATCCATAGTTCATTCAACCGTAAATCAACACAACAAATTACTGCCGACTTGGCCTGTTGTGATTTTTAATAAGCGTCTAGGGCGGCTGATTTTTACCGTAAACATGCTAAAGGAAAGGCAGAACAAGTGTTTAAAGGTTGACTTACTGACATTTTATTCGGAGCAGGAAATAACTATATCCGGGAGTAGAAAATATTCATGTTTTACGTTTCTGTTATTGATTTTCAGTTTTGCTTATTTAGCTTGTAGCCGCCATTTTGAATAATGTGTGTTTTGAGTGAGAAAAAAGGGTGACCATCTTTCAAAACGGTCTCAAAAAATGGGTAGTCATGAATTTTGCCGAAATTTTCAGGAAAGGTAGTAGAGGTACTGATCTATCATTCCTGTTAATTTAAGCCAAATTAGTGACAACACATTTTTTGTGACCGTTTTGAGAAATCGGCAATTTTGCAGTTTCAAAAACCTCAAAATTTCCGATCTTCACATTTGAACAGCGATTTAGGCTATGCAAAATATGCCAATAGTACTCAAAACGAATGCTATGGGGATGTTTAACGTATAAACTTACTTTATTCATTGTCTGTGTTGTTTTTGCATTCAAAATTGGCTTAAGCTAACGTTTTTTAAAAGACAACTACAATTTCCGCGTAACTGCACGTGAGTGCAAATTGGGACTACTTCGTGTTAAAACACTTGAAACTCAAAAGTGAGTTATGCGGTGTGTGCGCGTGAAAAGCTTCAGCTGCTGCTGCACTGAATAGCTTGTGTATATTATCGATCGACAAACGTGTGTGTGTGTGTGTAGTTCTGAGGTTTATAGTCCCTCCACCAACAAACACGACAAGTTTCCCTGCCGCGACGGGCACAATAGAGTCTGGACTGTTCTAGCTGAATGTGTTGGTTGATCTGGTGCTGCTGTGTAGTGTTGTCGTTTCTCTTGTAGATGTGTAGGGTTGTGTCGCTGCTGCTCTGTGTAGTTGACGCTGTGGCGGTGAAGTGGTGGTCTGATGGTCGAGGTGGCCTGCATCCGCTACGGTGGTTGAGCTACATCCGCTAGTGTGTTGTCCTACAGCCGCTAGTGGTCGGGGGTCCTTGTGTTTGGGGCCACACCCATCACATATGGCCCCTGCGCTGCAAGCATTATCAGATGGCTGTATTTTTCATGAATCCCTCTTCTGTTGTCAGACTACGGTCGAATGTAGGCCTCGGCGTCGATCCCTAATTATCACTAACTATCCACTGCTGCTGCTACTTCTACTCTGTGTTGGTTGATCTCAGCTCTGGCCCGCGGACTTCTGTCTGACAACTTCCAAGTTCTCTACTTCCATCTGATGATGAGTGCCTTGATGGGGGCGCAGGGGACTTCTTCACTATCAGTCAAGTGACACTCAGGCTCCTGAACCGAGACAAACCAGTTCAGAAGTACTAATGTGTTAGTCACTATACGCGAATATAGTGATTTACCCTACCAGTAATGTTATATAGGGCTGGCAAGGCGTACCCCCATACAAACACCATGAGTGTCACCAGTGCCCTCTCCGCGACGTGCACGCTGTGAAGAGCAGGAGGATCGACAAACGTTGCTAAAACCTAGCTTATATTCTCCATGTTAATATTAATCCAGTGGTGTCTAAGAAATTACATAATTTCGACTTTATCATATCATCATTAATATTAAATCACTGATAACAGGAGTCATCAAATATATTTCGAAATAATGTTTTATATATACTTTTTTACACAATAACCCAATTATCCTGTACTTAACACCTTCCAGATGACAGCAAAACTAATTAAACCAATATTCAAGCATTTATTATAATGAAACGTTTTCATTTCTACTATAACTATTTACTGTGTAAGGCTGAACAAATCTTCTTCTTCTTCTTCTTCTTCCAGGTAAAGAGCTGGGATCTTCATAGATCGTAATTAGCTCTGCGTGACTAGGCATGCTGATGGCGCACAGCTAGTCCAAAAACTATCTACAGTTAAAATTGGTAAAATTATTTACACTGCTGTCTTTGTCGTCATGAAGGAGCAGATCACACCAAGAGGAGTGATCTGAATTCTTCCAGTGAGGGCGAGGATACCACTGTAGACGGGAGTGTGTTCCAATCTCTCACCGTTCTTGGGAAGAATGAATTGTAGTAGACCTTGTCTGTTATTCTTTCCTGGAAGAATCGGTGCTGTCCTCTTGTACGGGTGTCACTGGTGTGCAAGTACTTCTCCAAGGGGATGTCAACTGTACCGTGCTGTATTCTTTATAGCATGGATAGTCGGTTATGTCTTCGTCTGGTCTCTAGCGATTCCCAGTTGAGGTCTTTCAGCATATTAGTGACACATCCTGGGGATTTGCTGGAGTAGTCATTGAAGACATAGCGGGCGGCACGGCGTTGGACCTGCTCTAGTGCTTTGATAGTGGTCTGGTGGTATGGGTCCCAGACAGTGGAGGCGTATTCCAGTGTTGGTCTAACCATAGCGGTGTACGAGGCTGCTTTGACCGGAGGCGTGCATTCCTTTAAGTTCCTTCTCAGGAAGCCAATAGTTCGGTTGCCTTTACCAATTGTGTTCTGGATATGCCGGTATATGATATGATATGACAATAACTAAATACATTGTTTAATTAGCCGGGATTTTCGATATGCAATAACTGTTTTACTGCCATAAACACCCAACATCGACAATCACTAAATGTTTAATCCATAGCTAGCACACTGCGATTTAATTACTCGACATTAGTAATTAGATATTTTCACAATAAAGACACTGGAAGTATGCAAAATAAATATTTCAAATTATTGAGTGTTGTAAAAGTAGCTTACTTAACAAATGAAAACAGCATTTAATTTAGCCGTTATGGGAATAAGAGAAAACCTGAAAAAGAAAAAACACAACGTAACTTGAAATACGAGATTTAAATTAATATTTAAGTTGCAAAATGTCCATTGTTAATAATAAAAAATAGGGCTGACACGAAGGAAGGTGGATATATCTGATTTGAAAAACAATGCAATACATATATTTCTATATAATGCGAGAGAGATAGTACTGAAGATGTTCATTTACAAAGTGGCCTTGGTGGCTCAGTGGATAATGTAACTTCATGCTTCATATTAACTCCCTCTGAGGTCGCTGTCCCAATATAACCAAATGTGTTGTTTTAACCCTATTATATTTTTACATCAATGTCTGAATCATGCGCTAGAATCCAATAACGTGTTTGTGATCCGTGTACAATTAAGAAAGAAGATGTAATCGCATGAATAGGGAATGTAATAATGATTTTAAAGGGACGCAGAACAATCTTGAAATTTTTCATTAAAATAAACACCTCCGGTTTATCATTCAAATATGATTTTCGCTTTAAAGCTGCTGGCATATATATTTAAATTAAAGGTAATACCTTGTTGGAGTTTTCAATATATTTTCGTTAAACTACCACGGGATAAATACACTATTGGTGCAATATTATCAAATGTAATAATATGCAAAAACAATCTTCGTTGAACTATTAAAAAAAAGAGTATTAATGATTGTTTGCAAATATGCAAGTTACGAAGAAACACTAACGGGACACCGCGAGTTTTACAGGAATCGAGATATCTCTGTGTCTCTTTAAGATGAATCAAGCTGATTCAAACATGCATTAAACTAAATTGCGTGTATGAATCTTATTTAAATAGCGCTAATACGTTTAAATATATAATGTGTTACTTTTTATAATAACCGAATACATTGCTATTATGTCATATAAACATATTTTCATAGTTTAATATTGAATACAATTATGCTTCTTTATGATTGCAAACAAACACTGGTTACAAATAAAGCGTGAATAACTGGTTAAAGGGAATATATCAGGCTTTTCAAAGGTGTCTAGGTGTCTGACTTAAAATCGACAAATACTTACATTTTCTATTCTAAAGAGCCTAAATATAATGAATGAGCCTAAAAATGATCCCTTTTTGCAAAGAAATTGATTCTGCGCAGTAATACGTGCTATCCTAGGTTACGCACCAGGGTAAATTTTAGCATTTTGCGTTCGATTCCGCGCTATCTTTATAGTGTATTCAAAGTTTAAACCTTAACAAAACGGTTCGAACATTATATTTTCAGTGCTTCATTAATAAAATCATGACAAAGCCTGAGTGTTTTTTTTTATAAAAGGTGTGATTTTAAAGCGCGCGTACATGCGTCATTGCAACTTTCAACCAAGGCCTTATTTTTCAATTTTCATCCCAGTTTCAACTAAAAAAGTAAGAAGGCGCGCCTTATTCGAAGTCGTACATTTACTACATATACATTTTTTTTAAGATTGATACATAGATATAGTATAACCAAAATAAGAATGAAAATAATTTATTTATTTTGCTGATAATACTCTAAATCAGTTTCATTCTGTACTCTATTAAAATAAAAACTTTTAAAAGTTTCTTTCATTAATATACTTAGGCTAAATAAAATTATACCTGAGTTTACGGTAACCCTACCGAAAACACTCCCGATTCCGTTTTTTGAAAAAACAACAACAATAAACAAAACAAAATAGAAAAAATAATAATTTTCACGGGATCACGGTGCAATTATCAATTTCGCGGTGCGGTTTTGACAGCGTGTGAAGAGGACTGGTATAAAACAGTCAAAATGGCGTCTCCCAGTGCTGTTTAGGCTGTACAGTTTCAAAAATGCCAGCACATGGAAGCGCTCAATGTTATGGCGTGCACTCTCGATAAAAAATCGATTGTTGAATTGTTTGACAAGTACCACAAACAGGTCGGTAAATGCCGAGGCCAGGCCACCTGTCGTAAGTTTGTTTCTAAAATAGTAATATTAAGTAATGTGCATATGTTTACTTGCTTCTCAGCACTAAGCATTGGCATCGACCACTACTGCATTATAACTTCTTGAAGAAGTATGCCGTTCCATAACAATTCTCTGAACTCAACCTCTTAATAACTAACATGAGAAATTTATAAATATTTATTACTTTCTGATGTTAGAGAAGTAATATAAGTAAACACTTTTACAAAACTATTCAAATGGTCAATTAACATTTGACATAACTTTGAATATTTTTCCAGCTGTTTGGGAGGCAAGAACTGATCTTGGTTATATCAACCACAGAATTTGACTACACCTGTGGGTCCCCCATCCTACCTGATGGTCATATATTCAGGAAGAAGATGGAATTCAAGTCACTCATAACATGTCAGGCCCAATTGGAGATCACACTGGACTGATCCCAGCCGACTCATGTGCTCATTGTCCTGCTGTTGGAGCTGACCCTTTTCCGGCCTTGCGGAAAAAATTTAAAACTGTTTACCCCTTTGCAATAATTGCAAGTGTTTGGAAAAAGTTGTTGCCAGGACTTTTGGGAAACAATAAAACATACACAATTTTATATTGTTATCTATTGTAGTTTTTAAAATACCACATTTTCCCATTCATCAAACCTCATCGCCACCTTAACGTAACTTCGCCAAAAAATAAAATAAAAATATAAAATAAAATGCCTACCTACCTATTCTATTTTTTTCAGCAGTGTTACAGTAAACAGGTATAATTTTATTTGGCCTGATACATACTAATATATCTATTTGTAGCGATAAATAAAATAAATTCCAACACGACCTTCGCAGTCTTTCATATACACAAAGAAGAAGACAACTTTATGTTATTCTACGATAAAGTACGGCTGTTCCATTAATTCGCGTATAATACTATTTTTCATCCGGTGGAAGCGCCACCTTTCGTTTACTACAATTAATTTTTATGAATGAATTATCGTTACGTGATGTCAATATTTTAGTAAAATTGACCTTGCCCTTTCAACATCCTCACGTCTGCAAATCGTTATATTTTTCTTGATTTTAGTTTAAAAACGCGCTTATTAAAAGTGTTTGTAAAAGGGCAGACTTTAAAACAGGAGCAGTATGCATCCTAAGAGGTTCTCGTGATGACTGGCAAGTCATTGGTACAAGATATGATGGGCTTGTAAATAAATATGTTGTGCAATCAATGGATTCGGGTGAAGTAAGGTGCGTTTTTAACTTTGAATTGTTTTTCAAAACAACGGGCGTAGGCTTAGATGAAGATTTGGACTTTTTGGATGACAGTCTAGACGAAATAGAGCTCAATGATTTAAATTCTGTGCTTGAAGTGTCAACTCCTGTGAAGACTGAACTTCCAAAATGATATATAGGGTCCTATAGAAACCACAGCGTCCGAACGCAATGGCATCGTAGGTCCGCACTGTACTGCAAACAAGGACTTGAAACTACAATGAAAGAGACAAAAAACAACAGAAAGGGTGGTGAAGACAGGGTTACCGTCTTGGAACGGTCAATAGGCAATAAGGCCTACTGGTTAGCTTGAATCGATTTTATATGCGCACAATCCTCGCTATTATCCTGTCTTCAGCGCCCAAATAGACAAGACAGTGTAAACAAAACAAAACAAAACAAGTTTGAGTACTTACACATTTGTAAAAACAAAACAACAGAAAGGGTGGTGAAGACAGGGTTACCGACTTGGAACGGTCAGTAGGCAATAAGGCCTGCTGGTTAGCTTGAATCGATTTTATATGCGCACAATCCTCGCTATTATCCTGTCTTCAGCGCCCAAATAGACAAGACAGTGTAACAAAACTACATCCCATCAAAAGGAAATCTCTAACAATAAAGTCCACATCCAGAGAAACTAACTAAAGATACACATACAAAATAATAAACATCTCAGGATGTATTCAGAATCGTACTGAACAACCATAGTAGTTGCAGCTAATGAGAAACCCAATCTAGGGTACGACCAGAAAACCCGAGGGACGAAAGCTCATGTACCTACCTCCCTTAGTTGGGGTTTCAGTAGGTACAATCGTAGAGTCCCAAGAGGTAGTCCAGTCATCGCACAAGTGAAAAGTGAAGCGTAATGACTGACTGTAGAGGGGTCAATCACTAAACATGCAGTGCGCTGTAAAACCAAAGGGTTATATCCTTTTCTGACGAACTGCCTGATTAAATTTGTAAAGCGGTCAGGAAACCCGTCAGACCCCTTTAACTTTCGAAGTTTGTAGACCACATCTCCATAAAATGAGGGTTGTGAAATGCCTAGTCGCAGAAGTGTTTCAAGGTTGGTGTTGTACTTTTCCAGCAAGCCCTCGTTGCGGCGGTAGAATTTAGAGAAAGATCTACGTAGTTTGTGATAACGAAAACCCTGCTGAAGAAGTTTACTTGTAATAACTTGATTTCGATCATTGAAGTCTATAACATTTTTACACGCTCTAGCAAATCGAATGAGCTGGGAGATATACACCCCGTATGAGGTAGCACGAGGTACATCTCCATCCACGTGTGGATAGTTAACGATGTTAAAATTGAAATCATCTCTCTTATCATATATTTTAGTATGAATACAATCATTTGAAATCGAGAGATGAAGATCGAGAATTGCTGCGACTGTATCCGAACTGTTGGCTTTATTCAACGTGAGCTCTGGTGGATAAATGTTAGTAACCATATGAGCAAAGAACGGATTATCAATATTGAGTATGTCATCAAGATACCGAGATGCATCAATAATTTCACCCTGGCTAGCAGGTGACAAACTCAACATAAAATCTCTTTCATAGCTGTACAAAAACAAATCTGCAACAAGTGGCGCACAGTTATTACCCATAGGAATACCAACAACCTGGCGGTAAATAGTTTTACCGTATCTTATAAAGATGTTATCCAGAAGAAAAGATAAGGCTCTACAAACATCAGTACAAGTCCAGCAATTATACTTATCAATGGGGGCGTTAGTAAAGAATTTAAGCCCTGACATTATTACAAGCTAGAAAAGTTGTACCTTCTCTAGCAAATGTCTTCTGAATAAGCTGAATCAATTTTTCTTTGATAAGATTATGTGGTAGTGTAGTATACTGTGTAGAAAAGTCGTACTAGGTGCTTAGAGAAGAGGCATGAAAATGCTTACACCGTAGTTTGTCAAGAACTTCTCCAGAGTTCTTGATAGACCAAAACAGATTGATTCCTGAGTTCTCGAAGGCCTTTCCGCAATATTTTACAATATGTTCTTTAATCGTGGAAAGTTAGGAAGTCAATAGTTTTGATATATTGGTCATGGTACATGAACTAGAATTAGCGATAAAACGTGCTTTGTAAGGAATTTTGTGAAGTTTGGGTATCCAGTAAATTGTAGGGAGCTTCGTCTGCTTACTAATTACAGAAACCTTTATAGTCTGCATAAAGGTCACATGCTGGGAAACAATGTCCGTCTCCAGCAGAGGTGTAGTCAGATAAGCAGAAGTTCTCGCTAGCTCAGCATTCAAAGTAATGATATAATGTAGTCGTCAGACAATAATTATAAGGTCTAATTACACTAAATCAACAGGATGTGCTCGCCTGGTGCGGTCGAAAGTAGTTCTGTATTAATTTAAAGAGTGATAATCTTTTTTTCTTTCAAAACATTTTTAGTGCAGTTTCCTGTTATTTTTTGGCTGTAACTGTATTCTGTTGTTGATATTTGAAAATGCAGCTCATCATGTTTTTGGCAGTTTTTGATATAAATTTGAGAAGTGAAAGTAGACAGGGTATGAAATTGCAAGGGGTAAAAATAGTGTTGACCTTTGACCCAATAGTTGCTACGCCGATGCGTTAATAGAGCACGTTCCTGTAGTTACGCAGTCGGTAAAATTGTGGAAACTACCATAACATGATTATGAAACATATTTGTATTATAAGATTATTTGTCAGATCGTGTATTATATGGCATTATATTTTTTTTTTCATATTTGTAGAATAAATTTAGCACAATGCCCTTTTTCTAAACTGCTCTAGTGATGATGGATACTGTGGTCATGCGCTGTGGTCACGCGCTACTATTGCTAATTGGTACCACATGGAGCGCTCAAGATATTGATAACAACCAATTAACGCTCAATTTCCCGGTGAATTTATGATATTGTGGAAGTCATAAACACAGAACCAGCTGGTCAATAAAAAACGCTGAGAACCCCAACTGTGATTGTAATCGTCAGTAATGGTCAGCTAAATGCCCGTGGACACTCTTAAATGATAGCAATGAATTGACAAATAAATATGAGTAATTAATAATACAGGTATAATGACAAACATATTAAATCAAACATTTTGTTACAAGATATGTGTAAATTCGCAAATGCATGAATTGCGCAATACGAATACTATTAAATTAGATAAAGTCGTCTGGCCTGAATCAGGTGGAGCTTATTCATATTATCTTTTCGACTTGTTAAGGCCTGTGTTTAAGTATAATTCTAAGTTTTATAGACCCACCGCCCATTGCTGCTCGAAGAAGCCCGATGATAGCGGGCACATTAGATGAGGCTTGCACTGTAAACAAACGTAATTAAATAATTAATATTTAAATCATTTTCACGTTATAAATTTAAAATGCATGTATACGTTTACAATTATCATTTACATGCGTTAAACTAGTTCACTTCATGTCATACTTTTGTTTTACTTCGGACATTACTACTGCTGCTGCTGATGATGATGCTACTGCTGCTACTGCTGCTGCTACTACTACTATAATAATAATAAATAATAAAAAAAATGGTTTGCGCTTTTACTTATTGATGATATATATTTCACCATGTTTGCATTTTTTTTTTCGATGTTTACATATAAAAGCCAAACATAAATATTAACGTAATGAGCACACAACGATTTACACTATAAATAACAGTCTCGCACAAATCACCATAATTGACACATGGATGAAGTAGGCGTGTATAAAACATTTACTTAAATTTAATTGGTTAATCCATAATTGTGCATGTAACTAGGATTAAATGACGGATGGAAACATTACGACGAATATTTTGTTCTGTATATACCACATATCAAATGTGACTTAACTTAATAGATTAATAAGTCATTGTTGTCTTATACAGATATATGTTATGCTGTAACCTTTCATAATTTTCATTGTAAACATATTTAATATTAATAATAAATAAATATCACATAATTGCTATAAGTACAATATGATGGTGATTTGACATCTTGTAATGTATCGGACTGGCGTTGCGGAGGCAGAATCTTGCAAGTAGGTGCCTTATTTGTGATATTTGTACAGCTATATGCAAGTTATATAGTATTACATCAAATACCATAAAGATACATTCCACTATTTAATGCATCATCCATGTTCCACTGCAATCTTCACCTTATATTCAATGTACAAGAGAAATTAAAGAGAATGTACATGTACGGGTGTATGTTTGGTATATTAAATACCTAATCGCTACCATTACCTATTATAATTACTTACTCGGTAAATAAGAACCTTACTGTATCATACATGGAGGTAACAAAGATTAAAATCTAAAACTCTCAAATTAATACACGTATCTCGTGATGAGACGTCTGTTTATACAGAATGTCAGCCAATGCTAGAGATATACAGATATGTGCTGCATGTGCGTGCGTGGGGGAATGTGTGTTTTTGTTAAAGTGCATGAACTATATATACAGTCCTTCCGTAACTTAACCAAGTGAAAATCCACACAACGCGTGTAGATATAAGGGTTGTCTACACGACGTTTTAAGAGTACCCATTTCCACAGACATATTAATAATTTGTTATTAGGTCTGTGCCATTTCGCACCAGTAAGCGGCGCTATAACAAAACAGTATCGTAACCCTGAACTTCTTTCCAAATATAAAAGTAATTTAAGGACTCTTCTGCGACAAGGACTATCACAACCTGACTTTTATGGAGATGTGATTTATAAACTTCGTAAGATTCTTGGTCGTGATCACTTTCATACTATCTTGGTTAAACTTGCTTAAAAATTTATCAAAAGAGGTTATGACCCTATCATTTTGCAACGTACTGTATGCTTGGTGGTGGAGCCTTTTACAGTTCGCCACTATGCTTTCCTCTTTAATTGTACGATGACCGGACAGGCTGTGGACCCTATCATGACGCCTACCTAAAGCCCATTGGGACACTGGCGTTTGATGTTTGTCTATGATCTTTCTTGTCGTGCCCTTAATGGTTTATTCTCTTGTTGCTCTGGCTTCTGCCGCCAAGTGATTGAGTACATTCATTGTGGCTTTCTAGACTATTGTTTTTTTGTATTATATTTACACGAGCATATTTGTGTTTTACTTATATTGCCTATTGATGCTGCCTTGTTGGTTAGAGATTAAATCATGGCGGGGATTTCTTTATTTACACTGTCCTGTTTTAATGGGATGACAGTAGGGTAAGTGTGAGGTTTGGTGCACCCTAGAACCGGTTTAAACCCCCAGTGGCCTTTGTTGCCACTGACCGTCCCAAGGCGGTAGCCCTTTTGTCAACCCTTTCCCTGTCCGATATTTGTATCTTTATTTAATGGTTTGTCAACACATGAAAGGTTATTTAGAGCCGTCCTAGAGAAAAAAATGTTTCTTAAATAAGACTGATGTGATTAAAAAAAAAGTGTTATATCTTAGCCCAATAATACGCTTTTTAATGAAATTATTTCGTTTTTTTTTTTGTGTTTTATTTTTGGTTTTATTAGCGTTCTTTTTTAAAGTTAATTTCATCATATTTTTTGCTGTAAATAATGCAATCATCATTAGATAATAATTAAGGTTTTATAACGACGTTGAGAAATCGGTGCTAATCAGTACACATCAGGGCTGGAATTCACCAACCATTCTTCAAACTATTCTTAAACTTGAGCTCAAGTACTGAAAATTCGTTCACAGATATTTCTATGACCTTCAAAGATAAACAATCCTAAGAAGTTGCTATGTATTAGTATGCATCATATTTATACATAGTAGCTTGTTATGAACGTTTATTCCATAAACTTATAGAAATATTTGTGACTGAAATTTACCTACTTGAGCTTAAGTCTAAGAATTTTCTCAAGAACGGTTGGTGAATTCAGGGCCTGATCTGATCTGGGTTGTTATCTGATTTTTTATACTTGTTTATCTTGGACCAATGTAAATATCCCTTAGTATCCCTTAGCAGCTATATTTGTGCATGCTTTTTCCTCTTTGTTCGTTCGCGGAATGTATGTATCTAATAGTTATATGATTTCAAAATCCCCTATGTATATTTAATAGTTTATTTAAGTCTCATCACAGTACAATATTATCTACAATACAAATAATTCATAAAATACAACTGTGCCATTCTTTTTAGAATTACAAGAGATTATACAATATAAATATACATATGACAATTCACATTGTTAAACTATTGAGCAATTGATTCTGAACCGACTGCCACAGCCGTGTCATAAGACTCACAAAACGCCACAGCAGTAGGTCCAGTAGTCAATGCATACATATATTTCACTGTTTTAATTTATCAAATCATTTTCTGAGAATATTATTATCAAACACATATATACATAGTAATAATTGAGCGGCCGGTGCTAATCTTGACATGTTGTCTAAAAAGTACTAAAATACCACACCTAAACTTAGCAAATGCAGCTCTGTGCTGTAAAGGTTATATAACTTTGCAATATGATTCAACTTCATATTCTGATTTAAATAGTCTGTATGTTCTTAATTGTGAAGTGCGTGAATTCATTAAAAAATAACATTATGTATGTGAAACTACAATACGTTGCTGTTATAAATGTAATCATACTTTAGTACATGCAATTAATAATAAATAAACAGTATTTATCTCATTTAAATGTGCGTTTCCACAAAATATTTAGATATATATCGCCTTGCCTGACGCCTAACATGCCAAATAACTAATCACTCAGATTATTACAAAATTTTACTTTAGATTTAACACTTGTATACATCTATTTAATTATGTTAAGAATTTTCCCTCTAATTCCAAATGGGTTAACTTGTACTATAAGTTATCTCTAATAACGTAATCGAATGCTTTGGTAAAATCGATAAGTACACAATACAAATTTTTCCCCTGATTCAGTATATGCGTAATTAAACCATGTAAAACAAAATTGTTATCTACAGTACTCATACCCGACCTAAATCCCGCCTGTGCTTCATTTAAAACACTGTACTTTAACTATACATGTATATAGCTATGTAACTCATTATTTATACAACACCATGTATATCTTAAACAATCAGCTCTATTATAATTAAATAGTATGTGTATGCTACAAAATATTTATTTAGATTATTTATTTAGCACGTCGGAATGTTTTACTGATTAAATGATCTTCATTTTCATTTGTCAAATGGAAAAAAAACGGAAACCCGTTTTTTCACGTTTGCTCAGTCACCGTTTAAAGTTTAGGCGTTTTGCATTCTGACTGGCCAAACTAAATAATAGCAATCTGATTGGCTAAACTTACAAATGCAAAAACTCGAAATGAGACAAACCAGTTTTCAGCAGAAAAACGTTTATAAACGTTTACCTTCAATGATCGACAGAAAACCAGTTAAACGCGTTTATTCAGTGTCGCGTTTCAAGTTCGTTTAGTACCGTTTGAAACTAGTTTGTGCTTGGTAATAAAACGGTTGGTTAAGGTGTTTAAAATATTTATGATAATTAAAGAAGATACAAAAGTCGTTCAAGACCATGAACATGTAACATTCATGCAGAAACACGCATTCAAAACAAAAAACAATTTCAAAGATAATTAAGCATGTAGTAACAAAGCACAAGCCACCACAAACACCAATCTTACTTTATTGTCATTAAAACTAAATGGGAAATAAGGAAATCCCCGCCGGTCTGTGTCCTATAACTATATATGCAGCTGAGTCCTATAACTACATATGCAGCTGTGTCACATAACTACATATGCAGCTGTGTCCTATAATTACATATGCAGCTGTGTCCTATAACGGCATATGCAACTGTGTCCTATAACTGCATACACAGCTGTGTTCTATAACTACATACGCAGATGTGTCCTTTAACTACATACGCAGCTGTGTACTATAACTACATACGCAGCTGTGTACTATAACTACAAACGCAGCTGTGTCATGTAACTACATACGCAGCTGTGCCCTATAACTACATACGCAGCTGTGTCATATGGCTACATATGTATATGTGTCCTATAACTACAATATGCAGCTGTGTCCTATTATTAGTTATTGGGTTTGTTACTGACCCCCTACAGAAATATGTGGGGTCAGTAAGATTTATAGGGGGCGAGGCGATAGCCGAGTCCACCTATACAACATACTGACCCCACATATTTCTGTAGGGGGTCAGTAACAAACCCAATAACTGAGTTATTGCATCGAGCACCTTTTTAAGGTAATCGCCGATATTTAACCCATTTTAACGGAGCGTCAACGTCATTGAGACGTTCGCGCAATTTGACGTCATGATGCTGACGTCACGACCGGTACAGTTTGAAAACATTATTAAAGTTACTTATTATGTGTGTTACTAACGCCTTAAAGAACTATTTGCAAATGATTTAAACGTTGAATTGGAATTGTAGTCCATATTGTTTTAGTGACCCTCTATGAAATCTACTGACCCGATATAGAATAATAGAGGGTCACCATGTCACCGCTCTAATCCAATGAAATTCCAAGGAGTTTGTGCGAGGTGCAATAAAACTACATAATTATGCAACTGTGTCCTATAACTACAAATACGGCTGTGTCCTATAACTACATATGCAGCTGTGTCCTATAACTACATATGCAGCTGTGTCCTATAACTACATATGCAGCTGGGTCCTTTAGCTTCATACGAATATGTGTCATATAACTACATACGCAGCTGTGTCCTATAACTACATATGCAGCTGTGTCCTCTAACTATATATATATGCAGCTGTGTTTTATAACTACATATGCAACCGTGTCCTATAACTACATACGCAGCCGTGTCCTATAACTACATACGTAGCTGTGTCATATAACTACATATGCAGCCGTGTCCTATAACTACATACGCAGCTGTGTCATATAACTATCTACGCCCTGTGTCTTATAATAACAGACGCAGCCGTGTCCTATAAATAAATACGCCGCCGTGTTCTATAACTACATACGCAGCCGAGTCCTGTAACTACATACACAGCCGAACTACATACGCAGCCGCGTCCTATAACTACATATGCAGCCGTGTCCTATAACTACATACGCAGCTGTGTCCTATAACTACATACGCAGATGTGTTTTATAACTACCTACGCAGCCGTGTCCTACAACTACAAACGCGGCAGTGTCCTATGACTACATACGCAGCTGTGTCCTATGACTGCATACGCAGCCATGTCTTATAACTACATACGCAGCCGTGTCTTATAACTACATACGCAGCTATGTCCTATGACTACATACGCAGCTGTATCCTATGACTACATACGCAGCTGTATCCTATAACTACATACGCAACAGTGTCCTATATCTACATACGCAGCTGTGTCCTATATCTACATACGCATCCGTCATATAACTACATACGCAGCTGTGTCTGATAACTACATATGCAGCTGTGTCCTATGAATATATACGCACCTGTATCCTATGAATACATACGCAGCTGTATCCTATAACTACCAACGCAGTTGTGTCCTATATACACATACGCAGCTGTGTCCTATAACTACACACGCATATGTGTCCTATAACTACATACGCAGCTGTGTCCTATAGCTACATACGCATCTGTGTCGTATACATACATACGCAGCTGTATCCTATAACTAGATATGCAGCTGTGTCCGATAACTACATACGCAGCTGTATCCTATGACTACATACGCAGCTGTATCCTATGACTTAATACGCAGCTGAATCCTATGACTACATATGCGGCTGTATCCTATAACTACATACGCAGCTGTATCTTATACCTACATACGCAGCTGTGTCCTATAACTACATACGCAGCTGTGTCCTATAACTGCATACGCAACTGTGCCCTATAACTGCATACGCAACTGTGTCCTATAACTACATACACAGCTGTTTCCTATAACTACATCCATACGCAGCTGTGTCCTATAACATATAGTGTTGCTGTTGTTGTTGTTTTCAAATTTTAGTTTAGACAAGCATTGAATGGTTGAACATTTTGTTAAAATGTCTAATACCACGAAATATAACAATTATAGTAAAAAAGTCAATCGTTTCTACCCTTTCATACAAGCTTTAGAAGTTATTTCTGTTGCACTATTACTTGGACTAATTGCAAGTATAATGGCAAGCATGCGAGCAAGCACGTGATTTACTTCTTTTCTCTGTGAATGCTACATTTCCGGTTCGACTTTTAACTTGTTGCGACTGATTGCAAAAGAGAGCTTAAGGATAACATTACAAGCTGTTCAAAATATAGCATTTATCTTATTTGAAGATGAACAATGCGTATCTGGCTAATGAAACATTTCGTTACTTTAGGTTTTTATACAACTGATATATTTAATATAACTGTATGAATGTAAACCAAAGTGTTTCATTCATATTATACGTGATTTGTAATCCTTATGCTTTGTTATCATACATGTACTACCACCTATAAACACGTTTGCATGCTTAAGGATTACAGCATGGTATACATGGTTAAGGATTACAGCATGGCTTACATGGTTAATGATTACAGCATGGTTTACATGGTTAAGGATTATAGCATGGTTTACATGGTTAAGGATTACAGCATGGTTTACATGCTTAAGGATTACAGCATAGTTTACATGGTTAATGATTACAGAATGGTTTACATGCTTAAGGATTACAGCATGGTTTACATGGTTAAGGATTACAGCATGGTTTACATGGTTAAGGATTACAGCATCGTTTACATGGTTAATGATTACAGCATGGTTTACATGCTTAAGGATTACAGCATGGTTTACATGCTTAAGGATTACAGCATGGTTTACATGCTTAAGGATTACAGCATAGTTTACATGGTTAATGATTACAGCATGGTTTACATGCTTAAGGATTACAGCATGGTTTACATGCTTAAGGATTACAGCATGGTTTACATGGTGAAGGATTACAGCATGGTTTACATGGTTAAGGATTACAGCATGGTTTACATGGTTAAGGATTACAGCATGGTTTACATGGTTAATGATTACAGCATGGTTTACATGGTTAAGGATTACAGCATGGTTTACATGCTTAAGGATTACAGCATGGTTTACATGCTTAAGGATTACAGCATGGTTTACATGGTTAAGGATTATAGCATGGTTTACATTGTTAAGAATTACAGCATGGTTTACATGCATAAGGATTACAGCATGGTTTACATGCATATAGGCCGTGTGCTGCTCAACTTTTCGGTACCAACTCAGCTGGCAAATTCTAGTTGCTATAACCTTTTAGATCTATCTTAATAAATAAGAAATAGTCAGGATAGTTTTTCTGAAACGGTAGCTTAACACATTATTTTTGGGCAAAAACATCCAAATTTGAAAAAAAAACCGCTAAAAACTTGAATAATTTTTTAAATATTATTATCATTGCAATATTAGGGAGCTAAATATTCTGCCTGTTATATTCATGTAAATAAAAATAATATTTGTAATGAACAAGATATAGACAGCTTGCCATTTTGGGGGAAAATCAGCAACAAAAGCGTACAAATTGCTCATTTTTGGAATAATTTTTATAAAAATATTGACACTTTCAATTAAACAAAATGGTAGGTTTTAAAGTGTTTTCATTTATTTAAAGCTGTCCTGAGATATAGGTAAAATTCTAAAGGATCAGAGATTTGGAAAAACTGGGATATTTTGGACCAAATGTTGCAAATTTTAACCAAAATCACTGAAAACGGGATTACTTCTAAAAATATAATCCTCATTACAATATAAGGAGATTGAAAGTCCTTAAAGTTATCTGTTATATGCAAGTTCTTGGAAACAAGTATTTGGAATGAATAAAATATATAAATCTTGAAATTTTGGGGGGAAATCAACACAAAATGAATTAAAGTCGGTGAGTTTTGGAATAGTTATGAAATTTTAAATTATGATTAAAACAGTCGTTTTAGTATTTCATTAAATGTAAAGGTGTCATGAGCTACAGAAGAGACAGTCCTAAAGGATCAGAGATTTGAAAATGCCATTACTTTTGGCCCAGAATATCGAAATTTAAACCAAAACCGCCGAAAACTGGACTATTTAAAATACAATTTTATTGCAATATAAGGGAATTGAATGTTCTTAAAATAAACATTCTATTATATTAATGTACATGGGAAAAATGTTTGGAATAAACAAAGTTGATACATCTTGACATTTTTGGAGAAAATTTACAAAAATAAAGCATAAAATAAAAGGATTTTTGGATATTTATTATTTAACAAAACAAAGTATTTTTCAAAAATGTAAATACAGATGTATTAAGGTACCGACAAAATGTTCCTAAGTAACTTGAAAGAAAAAAATGAAAGGGAGCTGAAGGTCTTTACCATTTCCTTATTATGTAGATAAAGAGGCAACCATTACATTTTGACTTAAATATACCAGTTTTGAATTATATCTTTCCTCTTGTTTCGATTTCGCAGGGAAAGATATGATTGACAGACAGGTATCTAGAAGATACTTGACTCAAATAAGTCAATAATATGTTACCAATTAGAATCATCGAAGATTGGTATTTTTGTTTGATTGATTAACATTTAATCTTATTATTTACCTTATCATATGAGTGATGTATTTTAGATATAAAGAAAGATACAACTATCGGACAGGTAAAGCAGCATTCAAGGACGACAGTCAACCACAAAACACAAAAACAAAAACTCAAACAGACAAACGAGAAGGCAAAAGTAATAAAAAATGCAAACGACATCACAAACACTAAAAGGTTGAAGTACACATATTCACACTGTCAATTATGATCGAGAAACGAAAAAATATTTAATGATTATGTATTTTATTGATTTGCTCAAGGGTCTTCTCAGACTTATTGCAATATTGTTATATGTATGGAGGGTGGCCTCGAACCTCCATAAGACATATGACGAGGCAAATAAAGTTTCTTCTTCTTCTTCTTCTATGTTCGAACACACAAAAAAAAAAAAAAAAAAAATAGCTTAAAAAAAAGTATTGCATGAATATCATGTATTTGTAATATAAGATATTTTTAAACGATTTTAATAATTAAACTCAAACTCACAAATTGCATACATAATCTGGGTTGAGAAAAATGCAATTAAGAAGTAAACGTAGTTTTAAGGAAAACTCAGCCTGGAAAATAATATACGTCTCAAAGCTACAGAAAGAGACAATCATGATATTAACATCTTTAACAGAATACTATGTTTCATCTGCCGAATGTTGACGCATGTTAACATTCTGAATCTGGTATACAACTAACTCCCCTGCATTCACACCATGCTGCAATACATGGAAGTCTATGATTTCTGCAAGTACAGTGTAAAGTAAGTTTCGCAAGATACTTTGATAACATTCCGAAATTATAAAGGAACAGATGGGCATCTGTTATAACAGGCCTTATAACAAAGTTCAAGGTGTACCCTCCCTATTCTAAAGCTATGTAAGACTTTCCGAGGTCCTTGTTTGCACGTGGTGGTATGCACGCAAATGTTGTACTGCTGCTGTTGCATATGCATGGGGAATACTGCTCATCAAGAGCTGACCAGTTGAATTCACAACGCTATAGGATGAACATACAACAAGCCGTTGTAATGAGACACTGGATTATTATTAACTGATATCCACTTGAAAATTATTCCAGGGTCTCATTACAACATCTTGTTGTATGCCCATTCTACTGAGTGGTGGATTGGATTGGAAAATCTCACCATCAGATTTTACTATAGACCGTATGTCCATTAAGACAACCTGCTGTTTAAAATAATATTTAACTACCGTCTTTCAAAACATGTCTGTCATTGACGTAGCGGTATCTAGTTTATGCTTTTATTTCAGCAGTCATATACTCAAACTACTTTGTAAATCAGTTGTTTTCATTTAAGAACGATTTTCCTACTCCCAAGAACTGAAGCAAAGACTGCTGTGCTAGTCTTTCAAACCTCCTTGCAACATTGCCTTTGTATCTACCCTGTGTTAACTTGCATCACGTGAAACACTCGTTAGCTGCTGAATATTTAAGGACTATTTATCTGCCATCTTTATATAAACACAAACTCCAAAATGGATGGGGTATGATCAAGTGAAATTTTCAACCAAATGTATACTTTAGGCATGAGCAATGTCAACCATAATGTACATGACAGTACTTCAATATTATTTACGTGAACATAATATCAGAAATAATATGTATACCGCTGAAATATGCCCTTTTTATCCGAAAAGTATGACGGCAATTTTATTTAAAAAAAATTTAATGTCAAATAAATTGTACCATTTATCCAGCGAGAGCAGACGAGACATCGTTTTTAACAAAATAAACCATGTTATCACATCTTCCAAATTTCAAAGTGCACCATTGTAAAAATTCAATGACATGTGGTTTCGAAATAATCTCAATGTTATAATATCATGACAAAGACGGACTTTCTCTGTAATTTTTTTATAACCGGCAACTATATTTGTGGATGTGTTAAACAGAACTGAGTGACTATTTTGCATAGAAACATTGCCAGACAAAACCAATTGATCATTATCATGTCTATATTCGGTCCAAACCAAATAACAAATCTAATAAACTGTTCATCCGAACGTTTCACCTTAACACGTTTCAGTTTACAATGCAAGTGCACGTTTTTCATGTGTATCATTTTAAGTATCAAAAATATTTTTTTTTTTTTTAACAGTGGTGTACGTTTACAATTATGCTATACAAATTTTTAGTGTGAATGTGAATTTAACAATAGTATGTAATTCAATGATGGAATCAAGGGCTGGTAATCACATACGCTTTTGCATATGTTAAATAAATAACGAGAAGGATGTTCCACGGAACACTTTTGTAGATTGTCATGTGCTTATTTAACGTTATGCGCTAGGTCAGGTTGCAGGTAAAGGTTTAATGGAAAGGGGCATAACTTTGCCGAAATAAAAAACAAAGTTATTACACATTTGTAACGACTTTTCTTGGGGTGAGATGAAGATATTTATGATGTTTCATGAACAAAGGTGAAATATTCTATGACAAGTTCAGGTTGCAGGTTAAAGCGTGATGGACAGACGGACGAAGACGATGAACGAAGACAGACTACGGACAAAGCGATCTCTACCTGTCTGCCAGCTACGACGGTGACACAAAGTCAAATAATATGGAACTTTGAATTGTAACATTTCTGTAAATCATTTTTTAATCTTAGCTTAACTTTTCTAGTTAAAATCTTAAAAGTGTACTTCATTATCTACCTTTATAGCAACACATTTATTACAGAGGGGTCAGACGTTTATATTATTTAATATTGTTTCGTATATGCAGAATCTAAAAAAACTATATTTACATGTAATTTGCTTAAAAAGTATAAATGTATTCCAATTTGTTTGGTTATCTTTACCTTCTTTCGATAGAATGTGCGTTTAATGGTTAAAATGGTTGAATGTTTGCTTCCATATGATTTTATACGTTTTTAAGGGTTGAACTATTGAACTGTTATATGTTTACATAACATACGGTTTACATAACATACGTAACCATTTTAAACGCAATCAAATACACAAAAACAAATTTGGTGGAGTTAATCCATGCCATACATCTATTTTTATATCAATTTAGAAAAATTTCTTAAAAATTACCTCCCTTTATAAAACAATAGTTTAACACACTTAAGCTACCGAACTAAAAATACTATCCTGGCTTAAAAGAAGCGTAAGCCATTATCCTTTCCGAAAATGCATATTAGAATTTGCCAGCTTGAGTGGTACCAATATGTCAAAATTTGGGTAGCAGCACACGGCCTAATAAGGATGGACGGGCGATGGACTGTATGAACCTGTTCTTAAATCCTTTAATGCAGGAACCGTTTGATGTATGTCTTTCACTACTTTTTGTCGTGCCTTAACGGTTTCCACTTGATGCTCTGACTTCAGACACCAATAGGTAATATGAAAATGAATAATGAAATCGTCAGTTAATAACATACATGCAAACAATTTACAGTTTAAGCTATTTACATCTTTCAAACCATATAATCCTCATCTGTCTTCTGACTTTAAAAAGCAAACATTTATGAACCGTACTCCACACCCGTCTTGAAGAAATATTTGACTAAAATGATAATTCAAGAACATGATAATTCAAGATAAAAAAATAATAATTCGAAAGCTATCTCTGTTTTAAAATTTGTATATGACAAGGTGCTACGACATTTCTTTTAAAACAAATAAAATATGTATTGCTCACCATGATTTTAAAGGCATCCATGCGCAGCTTCTTTAGGCGATTTCTATTCTAAAACTATTGGATGGAATTTCCTACAAATTTACAGGAATGTTGCTTTTGATGTCTAGTTGTATTTTGTGTCTTTTATTTATTTTTTTAATTTTTATTTTTTTATTTTTTTATTTTAATTATGTTTTAATTTTTATTTTTATTTTTATTTTTTTACTGTCCTTATTTAAATAAAGGCCTATTATTAGATACATAAAATAGGAAAAATATAGCATTTTGTAAAAATTCCAACAAAATTAACCAATTTATGTGTAATGGTACGGTTCCAAAAACCAATATTAAATCTCAATATGCAGCATGGTGACCTATAAATTTAATTGCATATATTGTCTAAATATATGTTCAAATAAGTGCCTAGAAGTTTGAACAAATTCTGGTATTAGGAACATAACAAAAAAGGTAAATATACCATTTCTATATAATTTCATACAAAACTTGGCCTTTTAGCATACGGGTAGGGTTTCAATTTTTTTTTCTAAACAAGCATGGGGACCTATCATTTTTATATATGTTATACTATGTGCTTAATAGTTTAAAGAATTCTATTATTGGGAACATACAAAAAAAAGGTTTTACATAAAGATGAGCTTTAAATGTTATTGTAATTAAATGTTCCTTACTTTAATACAATTTTAGCAGAATTGTGACCAATGAATAAATGATTAGACTTCAAAAATGTCTTATTTAGCTATTTCATGGACTTGTTCAACTTTTTGGACAGATTGACATATGACGGTGGCATTACAAATTATTTTTTAAAATTTTAACAATCATGGTGACCTACCATTATTTTTGCCTTTTCTGTCTATATATATAACAGACTTACTGTACAACAAGTTTAAAAAAAATCTGTTATGCAGAAAAAACTATAGAAAATGTCTTTAATGCATTTTATATTAAAACGTATTTAAATTACTCATTTTGGAGCTGTTTTGACATTTTCATTGTAAAATACCATACACACAATTCTGACATTGAGGTCTAGTATGAGCTTGGTATGTACATTCATATATGTATTGCACTATTTAAAAACAAAAACCTTAGTTATTTTTTTGATAATAAAAGGATAAATTCTACTCTGCGTTACCCATACAACAGTTTTCTTGAAAAGCAATATGAAAACAAAGCTTAGAATTTGATATCTTACTGTCTTAACCCTTTCGATGCCAAATGAAAAGCATTGAATTTACTACCAGTGTTAGCCAAGATCTACTTGCACACAATGTTCGCCACTCAGTAAGAATATTTTCCAAAACATTTTTATATAAAATAATACCAGAAGGTTTAAATTTAAATTTTAGCAGAAGAAATTTGAAATTTGGCGGCGAAAGGGTTAAATCCTACATAATATCCATATCTACAAGAATGCAAAAAAAATACTTCACACAATTTTGCTTTCAAATAAAAAACTATGATTTAAAATATAAAATTCTTAGCCTTGGAAATGTCCAACTTATCAAGCCGATAACCTTTACCTAAGGCTACATGTATATTACACTGTTTTATGACGTATAGCAAGCACGCATTATCGAAGGCTGTCGTCGAAACATTCATAACGAGGTTGGTTATAATATTTTTCCGGATTTTGTGTAGCATGAGCTTCATCAATTTATCAATTCATCAACCAATTCTATCAGTACCTTAATTCAGATTCCCATTTCAAACTATCGCAGACACTCTTAGACCATTTGTACTGTATTATCGATTGCCCTATTCAAAAAGCCAAACTGTTTCATAAACGCTTTCCGAAATTGATCATTGTGCCACACATACACCAGAGGGTTCCAGATGCACGCTGTTTTTGCCATTAAGCACGGTAGCTGCACTAGCATCGGTGATACTCTGTATAGGTCCATGTTAAGGAAGGATTCGCATAAACCGACAACAGCGTATGGGGTCCAGCATACTAGGAACGAACCTGAAACAAAAAATAATGTGAAAGTAATATTTCAACGAAGGCAGTGGTATAGTTTTATTAGTTTATCAGTTGTGACATTTTAACTTGAAAGAATGACTTAAGCCCACTTAACGTCAATGTTTTTTCTTTGGAACTCGGTAGCGCTAATTAGTGTTCCAATTCAATCTACTGAGGATGACGATATCACGCGGTGAACCACTATCAAGGCTGCAGTAGCCGAAAAACAAAACAAACTTTCAACTATGTTATGGGTTCCTAAATTATATAAACAGCCTAATGAAAAACACTCAAAAAGGGGAACCTTATTTATTAAGTCCGCTTTATTTTCAATTCGTGCCTGCAACACTACAGACACATCCAAACAACACTACAGACATATCCAAACATTTGAAGTCTTGTCTTACTGCCGCTGAAACACGTCAAACAATATTATGTGTATGCCTGTAACAGCTCTGGAAATAATTTGTTTGGGTCAATTATATATTTAGTAGAGGTTCTTGATAAAAAATGCAAAAAGGTCAAGTTTCATCTATCGCAAAGTCGCAAACCCAAAATTGTAAAATCTCGACTTTTCGCTCGAAATTTCGTCCAAAATCTCGCCTTTGCGACTTGTCGCCTTCGACTTTTCAGGTTTGCGACTTTTCGCCTTCGACTTTTCGGGTCAAATTTTAAGCAAAACCTTTTTTCTCTTTTGACTTTTATTTGGAAAATAGGGCGTATGTGTAACGATGAGTAGAATTTATCCTTTTATTATAGAACGATAAGGGGTTTGTTTACTAAGAAATATAAAAAGATCAGACAGGGAAATAGCATTCAAGGAGGACAGTCAACCACAAAACACAGAAACAAACACGCAAACAGACAAACAAGAAGGCAAAAGTAATACTAGGTGCAAACGACATCACAAACACAAAAGGGTTTAAACCTCAATTTCATAATTAATTAAAAGTACTGAAAATGTCAAATTAACTCCAACCGTGTGCAATTTAAAAATGACCAGTAGGCCTTATTGCCAAGACGGTAACCCTGTCTTCACACCCTTTCTGGAGTTTTTTGTCTCTTTGATTGTATTATCAGGTCCTTGTTTGCAGTAAAGTACGGACCTACGATGCCATTGCGTTCGGACGCTGTAGTTTCTATCTCATTGTTAGAAAGAAAAATGATAACAGAAGAACTTACTTTTATTTATCTTGAAATCAGTCAAAGTCGTATTCTTCGAAAAGAAGCTTGGTACGGTCCATATAATTATATATGTTTGCAGCCCTATCGTCAACTCTTTTATGTTTGTGATGTCATATTTTGCCTTGTATTGCTTATTCATTTAGACAATTACACTATGTGGACTTGCCAAGAACTTTGTGAAGCACTCATCTTCCTATTAGATAATATGTTCGTCAGGTATGCAACGACCGTTTATAGACGAATTGTTGGTATCCCTATGGGTACGAACTGTGCACCCTTATCGCAGATTTGTTTTTATATTGCTATGAAAGAAATTTCATGTTGAGTCTTTCACCAGATACCCAGAATGATGTTATTGAGGCCTTTAATGACACCTCTCCGTATCTGGATGACATATTAAACATTGACAACCCTTTCTTTTCTACTATGGTTAATAATATATACACTAAAGAACTTCAACTTAAAAGGGCAACATTCCCTACCCTGGTAGGGAGAGATTGGAGATGTGTCTTATCAATTACACCAGTTGTACAGGCCTGTCAGCTACAGTAAATGACTCTAAAAACAACACATGTAAACAACTCTCGCGGAGACGACAGAAATTACAAATCAGCTAGGAGTATTTTTCTTTCCAATCTAATGACTCAAAATTACTAGTATATAATTTCTATTTATTTTATTGAAACTGTGACAGTTTTTTAGTATTATTCATGTTTTACCCTATGGTTACTCTTTAATTTTCATCTAATAACCATTGCACTGTGTATAATATAAAAAAGAATTGATATGAACTTCACACTGCCAGCAAATATTTTTTTGACATATAAGTTATCAGTGTTAGATGAAAATTAATTGTCAGTTATAGTTGGACTGGAGAAACAGCCTATATAAACTGCAGTACACCAGATATGCATATAATTTGGACAAGTATGTTAGAATGACATTGTGTTGGGAATAAACATTCAAAAATAAAGCAAAACTACAAATTATTGTTCGAAATGGCTGAACATGATGGAGATAATAAGATGAAGAATTACATTGAACATAGTTATGACTAAGGAACATACATCACTAAGCCTGAAGAGGAATACTCAATTTCCATGGACTTGATATAGAAGTGCATGGTGGTGTTTCTGATTTTCATGTGAAAATGATAGGGATGATTTGTGGAACACATGACTAGTCACAGATACAAATCAGTGACCATGTATAAATTTAAAAAAAAACCTGCCCAAGCTCCACCTAGTGGATTTTATACGGCAGTTGAGCCTTTAACAAAGCTTATATTTCTGATATTAACGCTTCTTTTCTTGAGTTACATCTCTTCATTGAAATTGGTGAAATAATTAGCAACATATATGACAAGAGAGATGATTTTAATTTTGATATTGTTAATTATCCCCATTTAGATAAGATGTATTCCCCGAGATAATTCTTATGGGGTCTATGTGTCACAGCTAATTCGTTTTTCTATAGCTTGTACTTGAGTTGAGGACATTTTAATATTCGTAATCTTTGTATAACCAAAAGCTACTTCATCAGGTTTACCGTTACTATAAACTTCGTAAAACCTTTGCAAAATAGTATTATCGTAACCCTGATCTTTTTTCCAAATATAAAAGTAATTTAAGAACTCTTCTGCGACTAGGACTATCACAACCTGACTTCTATGGTGACGTGATTTACAAACTTCGTAAGATCCTTGGTCATGATTACTTTCATACTATCTTTGTTAAACTTGTTAAAATGAGGTTATGACCCTATCATTTTGCAACGCACTGCATTCTTGGTGGTGGACCCATTTACAGTTCGCCACTATGCTTTCCTCTTTAATTGTGCGATGACCGGACAGGCTGTGGACCCTATGGTGACGTCTACCTAAAGCCCAAAAGGACGGTGATGTTTGATGTTTGTCTGCAGTCTTGTCTTGTCGTGCCCTCAATGGTTTATTTCTTATGCTCTGGCTTCTGCCAAGTCCTTGAGTACCTTCTTTGTGGCTTTCCGGGCTATTGTTTTTTGTATTTATATATACACGAGCATCTTTGTGTTTTACTTATATTGCCTATTAATGCTGCCTTGTTGGATAGAGAATAGTTCATGGCAGGGATTTCTTTACTTAAACTGTTCCGTTTTATTGGGATAACAGTAGGGTAAGTGTGAGGTTTGGTGCACCCTAGAACCTGGTTTAACCACCCCCCACCCCACCCAGTGACCTTCTTTGCCTTTGACCGTTCCAAGCCCTATTGTCAAACTTTTTGTGTTTGTGATGTCTTATTTGGCCTTTTATTCATCTTTTAATTTGTTCTTTGTTTCTGTGTGTGTTTGTGGTTGACTTTCGTACTGGAATGCTGCTTTTCCTGTTCGATTTTATATCTATATTTGTGATTATTGTTTGATTTTGTGAGTGTGTGTGGTTGATTGTGGTCTTTGACTACTACATTTCCTGTTCGACTTTTGTATTTGAAAGTTGTGAAAGACTAGAATTTATATATATATGTTTATGAAATTGAAAATTAATCGTTGATTTTTAATATTATTAATACGAAAAGAAGTTGTGAAAATGTTTAATGGCTTTCTTTTTTTTCTTTTTTCACTGAAATGCTGGAGTAGGAAACAGGTGTATCCTTTAAAGACGTCTAATGCAATCATGATAATGTGATTTGATTGACTCATTCTTGATATTTTTATTAAAATTATACATACGAAGCTTTTAATATCAACTTAAAATGAATCTCAGCACTTCATCCTTTCCCAGACGGAATCCTTAATGCAAGAGAACCGTTTTAAGTACGTGTTACTATTAGAAAATGTCAACGTTAATGCATAGTATGGCTAAAGAGAACATTTTACATATCTCTCTCTTAAATCCTGAGAAGGAAGGTAATGTTCCCAGTCGGTAACCCTGTCTTCCCCTCCCTTTCTGTTGTTTTTTGTCTCTTTCATTGTATTATCAAGTCCTTGTTTGCAGCAGAGTACGGACCTACGATGCCATTGCGTTCGGACGCTGTGGTTTGTATAGGACCCTATATCTCATTGTTTTTATATTTGTCTTAAATCTTGTATGGCCGTTCCTCATTTCTTTTCTCGTTTTGCTCCGGATTTATTTTGCCAAGTCATTGAATAGCCTAAAGCCCATTGGGACGGTGGCGTTTGATGTTTGTCTATGATCTTTCTTGTCGTGCCCTTAATGGTTTATACTATTGTTGCTCTGGCTTCTGTCAAGTCATTGAGTACCTTCATTGTGGCTTTATATTTACACGAGCATATTTGTGTTTTTTTATATTATATTTCCATGAGCATATTTGTGTTTAACTTATATTGCCTATTGATGCTGCCTTGTTGGTTAGAGATTAGATCATGACGGGGATTTCTTTATTTACACTGTCCTGTTTTAATGGGATGACAGTAGGGTAAGTGTGAGGTTTGGTGCACCTTAGAACCGGTTTAAACCACAAGTGGCCTACTTTGCCACTGACCTTTCCAAGGCGGTAGCCCTATTGTCAACCCTTTTGTGTTTGTGATGTTTGTATTTATTATTACTTTTGCCTTCTTGTTTGTCTGTTTGAGTGTTTGTTTCTGTGTTTTGTGGTTGACTTCCTCTTTGAATGCTACTTTCCCTGTCCGATCTTTTTTATATTTCTTTTAACTTATATTGCCTGTTGATGCTGCCTTGTTGGTTAGAGATTAGATCATGGCGGGGATTTCTTTATTTACACTGTCATGTTTTAATGGGATGACAGTAGGGCAAGTGTGAGGTTTGGTGCACCCTAGAACCGGTTTAACCCCCAACCCCACCCCCTGTGGCTTACTTTGCCACTGACCGTTCCAAGGAGGTAGCCCTATTGTCAACCGTTTTGTGTTTGTGATGTCTTTTGCATTTATTATTACTTTTGCCTTCTTGTTTGTCTGTTTGCGTTTTTGTTTTTGTGTTTTGTGGTTGACTGTCCTTCTTGAATGCTACTTTCCCTGTCCGATATTTTTATATTTCTTTTGTTTTTTAAATATTCATATATGCGCTATTATCTTTGTCTTAGAGGATATTGCCTGGTGGGGATTATAAGAATCTTTCATGGGTATCCGGTAAAGATAGGGAATTCCAACACGAGGTATACGTGTTTTTATCGGAACCTCGGCATATTATCGGAACCGAGGCATAAACATGTATACATGTATACGCACCTACATTAATACACTTGCGTTATGTGGCATTGTTTAGTTATACGTGATAATCACAGTCGCGCCTAATTAAAGGGGCACAAGGCAATCTTTTTTTTTTTTACATAAACAAAAAAAGGGGATCTCTTGGAGTCAACAAACAAAAACAAGATAGAAAAGTAGCAGACTCGGTTTCATTGAGACTGTTCATGAGAAGTTATATACGGTGCAACACCTCTCACGCCCATTGGCACTGACTTAATCGGTATTCTACTAAGCGACGCATGGTGGGCTTGGCGATCTCAACGGATCGGTAAATAATGACAATACTGAATTTCTAGTCGGGCGACGTTTTACAGCCGCCATACACACTAAACAAACGCTAGTGTGAATGTCAATAAATAATGATAATGGGAGCCCTTGGAAGCAACAAGCCCATACAATGAATATTTTTTTTTAGCAGACTCGTTTTTTTTGAGTCTGTTCTGTTTCAGAATTTGAGTCTGTTCAAAAGAGGTTATATAAGGTGCAATACCTCTCACGCCCTCTAGCACCGGTTTAAGCGTTATTCTGCTTTAAAAATAAATGTAAAAGATCGGACAGGGAAAGTAGCATTCAAGGAGGACAGTCAACCACAAAACACAGAAACAAACATGCAAACTGACAAACAAGAAGGCAAAAGTAATAATAAAAGTAAACGACATCACAAACACAAAAGGGTTGACAATAGGGCTACCACCTTGGAACGGTCAGTGGCAAAGTAGGCCACTGGGGGTTTAAACTGGTTCTAGGGTGCACCAAACCTCACACTTACCCTACTGTCATCCCATTAAACAGGACAGTGTAAAAAAAATAAATCCCCGCCATGATCTAATCTCTAACCAACAAGGCAGCATCAATAGGCAATATAAATAGAACACACATATGCTCATGTAAATATAATACAAAAAAAAACATAGCCTAGAAAGCCACAATGAAGGTACTCAATGAATTTGCAGAAGCCAGAGCAATAAGAGAATAAACCATTAAGGGCACGACAAGAAAAATCATAGACAAACATCAAACGCCACCGTCCCTATGGGCTTTAGGTAGGCGTCATCATAGGGTCAAAATTAAAATCATCTCTCTTGTCATAGATTTTGCTTATTATTTCACCATTTTCAATCGAGAGATCTAAATCAAGGAAAGAAACGTTATTATCGGATATATTAGCTTTATTAAGCTGTAGTTCTGTAGGATAAATATTATCAACCATCGTTGGAAAAAAAGGTTGTCAATGTTCAGTATGTCATCCAGATACCGAGAGGTGTCATTAAAAGCTTCAATAACATCTGCCTGGGTATCTGGTAAAAGACTCAACATGAAATCCGTTTCATAGCAAAATAAAAACAAATCTGCGACAAGTGGTGCACAGTTCGTACCCATAGAAAGTCACAAAAATTGGGTTTGATGATCCCAAAGGACGAGTAAGTAATAACACTACAAATTTGCCATTGCTCAGTGATTCATATTAATTATAAAAATAGAATAAAGCAATTTGTTTTTGCATATTTCTAGCTGTTAGATTTATTGAACCAATAATATGTTCAAACTGATAGTAGAATAAAGAAGAAATATTGAAAACTCAAAATGTTATTCAATATATGCAAACAGGGCCTAAATTCATCAAATGTTTGAGCACAAGAATCAGACTCAGACTCAAAATCTCATTATTTTCAAACCCTATCAACACAAAAGTATGGGTAAGAATTGGGATTTTGAGACATTTTTTTTAAATTACCTTTAAAATTACTCGTTTCTGTAAGTAAATATAGTAATTTGCTTGTAAAATTGTTTTTATTTGGAATTACAAAAAAATGAGATTTTGAGTCGATTCCAATTCTTGTGCTCAAAAGTTTGAGGAATATTAGGCCAGGTTTTAAATTAAACTGATACTGTCATTATAAGTCATTTAAATTAAACTGATACTGTCATTACAAATCGAGACTCTAATTTGACTCTTATTTGAATAAAAACGTCAAGATTCAAATGCTTCCTGTTAATATTGTTTGTTTCATTTGATTTGATGATTGGCAGTCTTACATCATGCAGTGTTATCCAACTCAATTAATTAATTCAATATTACATAGGCACTCGTCTAGTATCGTTTATGCATATGCATATGCATGCACAACTGAATCGTATATAGGCACGAGTTCATATATATACTAACTGTAAAAGTGATGGTGAGGCGTAAATAAATCAATGTTTACCAATTGTTAATGCAACGGTGATGGTGACCCGTATTTCTCGTTTAACTCGTACAGTCTGTACCCATGAAGAATTCATACGCTTCTCTCTCCACACCTGAAATGCAAAACATACACATATTAACATATTCAGACTATATCCCTATATAATGAATACGCTTCTCTGTCCACACCTGAAATCTAATGCATACACACATTAACAGACTGTATCCCTGTAGAACTAATACGCATTACTCTACACAAACTTATATCCCTGTAGAATGAATACACGCTTCTCTCTCCACACCTGAAATGCACACATACACACATTAACATATCCGGACAATATCCCCATATAATTAATACGTTTCTCTCTCCACGCCTGATATGTAATGCATAAACACATTAAGGGCTATTGGTCAGCCATCTTTGAAAAAAAATCCAAAATGGATGGGGTATGGTTAATTGAAATTTTCATCCAAATGCATATTATAGGCATGAACATTGTCAATGCTATAATAGATGACATTAATGCAGATGTGAACATAATATCAGAAACAATCTTTATTTGGCAGAAATAGTGCCCTTTATATTCGAAAAGTTTGGTGCAATTTTACTCTAAGATGTTTTGTTTTTTATGTTAAATAAATGTGTCCATAGAATTGTCCATTTATCTAAAAATGGCACACTAGACATCATTTCTAAATAAAGTAAGCCATGCTATCACATCATCCAAAATTCGAAGTACACCATTGTTAAAAATGAAGATTTTCTTTATACGCCATGTGCCTTCAACACACGCACATGATACACATGAAAAGCATGCAGGTAAATTGTAAATTGAAACATGCCATATGGTGAAACATTCGTATAAACAGGTAATTTGATCCTATTGATATGTTATTATTTAGTTTGTGCTGTTTTAATATGAATATAATAATAAATTACTCTTATGTTGCCATGTTTCTATTGACAACAGTCACTCAGTTGTGTTTAATACATCCAAAAAAATAGTTGCCATTTATAATAGTTTGACAATTAAAACCCGTCAGTGCCACCATACTATAGCATTGAGATTATTTTGAAAAGTACATGCCATTAAAAGAAAAGTTTGTTGTTCTTTTTACAATGATTGACTTTGAAATGTGGGTGATGTGATAACATGCCGTATTTAATTTAGAAATGATGTCTTTTATGCCATTTTTAGATAAATGGACAATGCTATGGACAAATTTATTTAACATAAAAAACAAAACATCTTATAGTAAAATTGCACTAAACCTTTCGAATATAAAGGGCACTATTTCTGCAAAAAATAAATATTGTTTCTGATATTATGTTCACATCAATAGTGTTGCATTAATGTCATCTATTATATCATCGACAATGTTCATGCCTATAGTATGCATTTGGATGAAAATATCAATTAATCATACCCCATCCATTTTGGATTTTTTTTCAAATATGGCTGACCAATAGTCCTTAACAGACTGTATCCCTGTAGAACTAATACGCATCTCTATCCACGCCTGGAATGCAAAACATACCCACACTAACATATCCAGATTATATCCCTGTAGAAATTAATACGCTTCTCTCTCCACACATGAAATGTAATACATAAACACATTACCAGACTGTATCCAGGTAGAGCTACTGACCCCAAATGATCAGTAAGTAATAACACTACTGATTTGTAGTCGGGGCAAATTATATGGCCGCCACACAGCGCTAAACAAACGGTAATGTGTATGTCAATAAATACTGAAAAGGGGTTCCCTTGGAAGCAACAAACACAAATAAGAGAGAAAAGTAACAGACTGGGTGTTATTGAATCTTTTCATGAGAGGTAATGCAAAGTGCAAAACTTCTCACGCCTCCTAGCAAGTTGCTTTCAAGTTATTGGCGGTATTCCAGCACTGAAAACACATAACATATCGGGGATTAATATAAGGTGCAGACATGGGGAAAACAGAGAAGCCGTGCCTCAATGCCGACCGAGATATGTTCTTAGCACATATATATGTTCTGTGGGACTCATAACCTCATATATAGATATTGAGGGGCTCCTGGGCCACTTTTAACTCAACCCAAAAAGGCTTAATTTCAAAAAAATCAAAATCCCCAAACCCAAATTTTAAGCTTATTTTTTATTCTTTTTAAAATTGCAGATTTAACATAATTAAATTAAAATACATCTAAATTTAAGACATTCCTTATAATAAGACTTTAACCGCCAATAATTATTCTTTAATCAAATTGAATCTGCACCACAACCCATACAAACTTGATACTTAGCAGAAGTACCTTTTTCACATTTTAAACATGGTAATACTTTACTAGATTTTATTCTATATTTGTGCAAACTACAATAATTTGAGTCCATTGTAGGCTTACTTTTACAAGTAGCATGCAAACCAACTTTTAAGAACTTGCAAACTTTGATTTCCATAGTTTTTTTGGTATATATTAAAAATCAGAAATGAAAAACAAAGAACTCATAGAAGAGCTAATTACCCTGTTTAAAACAGGTGTAATAGAGAAAGAAGCATTAACTAACAGTCTAAAAGCATTAAAATATGAAGAGGAAAAAGAAGAAAAAGAAATCATAAAGAAATCATAACTCAAAGATCTGAAAATTTACTTAAGAGGCGACGTGCTAAGAAAAAACGTAAACGTGATAAGGAACAATACACAAAACAACAAGAAAATGTAATAAAAGAACTTAAACAGCTTTTCAAAGACAAAAACATTGAAAAAGACAAAAACATTGAAAAAGATTATGTAAAACAACAAGAAAATGTCATAAAAGAACTTAAACAGGTAATTAAAGTTAATGAATACAAAGATAAAAAATCTCAAATTATCAAACAAATCGCAAAACAAGTTAAAAAATTCCAAGGTTTAAAGTTTCAATCAACTCTTATTGTAAATTTATTTAAAGATGACGGTGAAACCAAAAAATAAACTACAGCAGTATTACATAGTGAACAAAACGCAATTTTACAAAGTGCATCTAAAATTTAATAGAAGAGTTTTACGATAAATCAGCAGCACAAATCCAAGCAAGTTTGGAAAATTTACAATTACCGCATCCGGTTTAGAAATTGATCGTTGTGTTAAGTTTTATTTAAATATAGCAAAATATGAACCATTAAAAGGTTCCTCTTACATTCCTTTACCTAAATATTTAGCAGATAAAAAAGCAATAATTAACGTTAAAAATCAAGATAACAAATGTTTATTTCAAGCTTTAAATTCAGCATTAAACCCAGCAAAAGATCACTCTTATAGATTGTCAAAATATCCTGATATTTCATTTTTAAACCAAGATGGAATTGATTTTCCAACCCCAACAACCCAAATAAACAAAGTTGAAAAACAAAATAATTTAGCCATTAATGTTTATGGTTACGTCCAAGGAAAAAAGAAAATAAACATATTCCAATATTTCATATCAGAACAGCCAAATTCAATAGAAAGAATTAATCTACTTTTAATATCTGAAAAAGACAAAACTGAGGTTAAAGAAAAAAGTCATTACACTTGGATAAAACACCTAAACAAACTACTCTACGACCAAAACAAACATAAATGTCAAACTCACTTTTGTGACAGATTTTTATGGGGATTTTCCGGAAAAAAAATACTTGAAAAACACAAAGAAGACTGCAACAGTATTAACAAAAAATCTTGCAAAATTGAGATGCCAACTAAGGAAAAAAGCAACATAAAATTCATAAATCATCAAAATAAAAAGCATGTTCCTTATGCAATTTATGCTGATTTTGAAAGTATAATCAAACCAAACACTCAAAAAATTGGAGACAAAACTGAAATAACAAGTCAACATGAAGCATGCGGATTTGGATACCAAGTTGTTAGGTATGTTGGTAAATCTGAAGAACCTTATATTTTTAGAGGTAAAAATGCAATTGAAGAGTTTTTAACAAAAATGGAATCTGAAAAATCAAAAATGTATTTTCCAAGCTAAAACCTTTAATTATGACAGATGAAAATGAGGCAAATTATAACAAAACATCAGAATGTTGGATCTGTAAAAAACCCATAAAAAAATCAGAAAACAACCCAAAAGTAAAAGATCCTTGTCATTTTACAGGTGAATACAGAGGAGCAGCGCATAAAAAATGCAATTTAAAATTGAAGATAACCCAAAACACAATAATTCCGGTTATATTTCATAATCTCAAAGGATATGATAATCATTTAATTATGCAAAAAATACACAAAATGACCGGAAAAATAACTTGTATTCCGAAAAATGCAGAAAAGTACATTTCATTTAGTGTTGGTCAACTTAGGTTCTTTTTTATAGCTTTCAATTTATGGCTTCTTCTTTGGAAAGATTAGTGGATGCAACTGATAAATTAGACTTTAAACTTACCAAACAAACTTTTGCAGATAAAACAGATTTACTTTTAAGAAAAGGGGTTTATCCTTATGAATATATGGATTCTTTTGAAAGGTTGGAGGAGACTCAATTACCTCCAATTGAAGCATTTTATTCAAACCTTAGAGGTGAGGGTATAACCCAAACAGATTACGATCACGCCCAAAATGTGTGGAAAGAGTTAAATTGCAAAACATTAGGTGATTATCATGATTTATACTTAAAAACTGATGTTACTCTTTTAGCGGATATATTCCAAACTTTTAGAAAAACATGCATGAAATCTTATGAGTTGGATCCGTTACCTTACTATACAGCACCTGGATTATCCTGGGATTCTCTCCTTAAACACTCACAAATAAATTTGGAACTTTTAACCGACATTGACATGCATTTGTTCATTGAAAAAGGGATGCGTGGAGGGATAAGTATGGTCTCACAAAGATATGCTAAAGCAAATAATCCTTATGTTTCCGATTATGACTCAAATAAAGAAAATGAGTACTTAATGTATTATGACGCTAACAATTTATATGGGTGGGCAATGAGTCAGCCACTTCCATATTCGGGATTTAAATGGGTAGAATTAGATTTGACAGATTTAACCCCAAAACCTGGAAAAGGATACATTTTAGAAGTGGACTTAGATAACCCAATTGAATTACACGAAAAACACAAAGATTATCCACTTGCCCCGGAAAAGTTAAAAGTGAAAAAGGAATGGTTATCAGATTATCAGAATGGATTATTGGAAAATAACAGCATAATTAATACGGAACAATTAGTGCCTAACTTAATGGATAAAAAGAAATATGTGTTGCATCATAAGAAGTGGGAGAAAGTTATATTTGTCATTAGGGTTAAAATTGAAAAAAATACATAGAGCACTAAAATTCAATGAAAAACCATGGATGGTATCATACATAAATCTAAACACAGAACTTAGGAAAAAAGGTAAATCAACCTTTGAAAAAGACTTTTATAAGCTTATGAATAACTCAGTATTTGGTAAGACAATGGAAAATTTACGTAACAGAAATGACATAAAATTAGTCAAAACTGATGGATCTGAAAATGAAAAAATAAGAAGAATAATATCCAGACCTAGTTTTAATAGGCGTGTGAAATTCTCAGATGATTTATCCGCGTTACATGTGCATAAAACCAAATTAACCTTAAACAAGCCAATTTACGTTGGAATGTCAGTATTAGATTTGTCAAAATACATGATGTATGATTGGTACTATAATACTTTGAAAAAAAGATATGAAAATAACTGTAATTTGCTGTACACAGACACTGATAGTTTATTAGTAAACATAAAAACGGATGATGCTTACAAGGACATGTTTAAAATGAAAAATGAGTATGATCTAAGTGATTATCCTCAAAGTCATATGTTGTATGATAATAAAAAAAAAAAAGTTTTAGGCAAAATGAAAGATGAATGCGCTGGAGTTTCTATAGCCGAATATATTGGGTTGAGGCCTAAATTATATACAATTTTAAAATCAGATGAAAAACTTATCAAAAAAGCAAAAGGTGTAAAAACGTATGTTATTCAAAAAAATATTAACATTCAAAACTACAAAGAAGCATTATTTGAAAAGAAAAAGTTTACACATAACATGAATAGGTTAAGATCAATAAAGCATGGAATTTATAGTATAACAGTAAACAAAGTAACATTGTCCCCGCTTTATACTAAGAGATTTGTTAGGGATTGTGTTAAAACAGATGCTTATGGTTATAAAGGTTTAGCTTAGCTAAGTTTAGCTAAGTTTTAAAGTTATTGGAGTTAAGCTTAATCAAGTTTGGTTAAGTTTTATTAAGTTTGGTTAAGTTTGGTTAAGTTTGGTTAAGTTTAAATAAGTTGGGATTTAGTTAAAAATTTTAAAATGGTGATTTTTTGTTTTTATTTTTTAGTTGGGTTAAGTTTTGATTTGTTTGAATTTGTTTATTTTTTTAAAATGTGTTTAAGTAATAGATATAGTCTGGTCTCAGCGAGTTGGCTTATTTAAACACCAAGATGGGCGTAGCCCATCGAGGTGTTTAAATAACCAACGAGCTGAGACAGACTCTATCTTTTTTGTAGCATGGTGTACCTAGTAACACTGTGACGTCATAGTGACCGTACTCTAAATTCCAATATCCGGTAGTACGGTGAAGCCACGCCCCTTTAGTTACCCTAAATTAAACGATTTAATGCTCTGCATTCATCAAAGGAAATGTCACCGTCCATGCTATAAATACTGTTAAACTATGTTTAAACTATGTTTAAACACTGTTAAACTATGTTAAATAATATTAATATGTTTTAATATTATTTTAAAATAGTATTAAACACGTTTAAAAATAAAAACATAAAAATATGGAAAACATGGAAAACAAAAGAGGATACTTAACACAAGAGCAAATAGAAGAACTTCGTAGTTTAAAAGGACAAATATCTGCAAGTCAAGCAATGAAAAGATATAGAATTGGAAATGAAAAAATTAAGATTAATATGGAATCATGTTAATAATAAAAATGGTGAAAATGATGAAAATAATGAAAACAAAAATAATAAAATTGAACCATATAATAACTATAGCAACCGAGAGTAAAAAACAGACACAACTTTTGTCTCGTTTATTAAAAATACAAGAAGATAATGAGTCTATTTCGGATAATGAGTCTATTTCAGATAATGAGTCTATTTCAAGTAATTCTGTCTTAAAAAAAGAGGAACAAAAACAAACATATTCTATGCAAGATATAGAAAAAACATTTATTAGTTTTAAAAATTTTGCATTGGTATATGCTGCTATAATGGCAGCTATATCAGTTTTTGGTATAACATGTAAAACTGTAAAAACAAACAATTTAACAACAACTAATTTACCAGCTCCAGAAGTAAAAAGACCAAGTTTATTTACAGTTAAAAGTAAAAAAAGTAATGATCCATTTGATTTTTGATTATAAAATTTTATAAAAAAAAGTATAAAAAAAGTATAAACAAGTATAAAAAAAATAAACCAAGTTTGGCTTATTTTTTTTTGATATAACAATTCTCTTAAATTAAACACTAAGAAACTACACCTGTATAAGTTGCTTATTTAATATAAAATAAATTTGATAGATTTTCTTAAATTTAGACGTATTTTAATTTAATTATGTTAAATCTGCAATTTTAAAAAGTATAAAAAATAAGCTTTAAAGTGGGTTTTGGGGGTTTTGATTTTTTGAAATTAAGCCTTTTTGGGTTGAGTAAAAAGTGGCCTAGGAGCCCCTCAATATCTATATATCCTCTGCTATCATGTGTGTGTATCGTTAGAACAAAAGTAATTCATTCTTCCTTTACTAGGTTTGCATTATATCTAATCATATTTCTCTCTTTACTATGTCAACCATATTTCTTCTTATACGATGTCAAATATATGTTTCCCTTTACTATACCAACAATATTTTCCTTATACTAGCTCAGCTATATTTCTCCGTTTACTGGATAAACCCTATTTCTCTCTTTACTAGGTTGACATATCGTCCAAACATATGTTTCCTTGTACTATGTTACAATGTCCAACACTATGTTTTCCTTTAGTATGTTTTACATACTGTCCAACGATGTATCTCTTTTGCCAAGGTCAACTTTACTATATTTTAAACATACTGTTGAAATATATATTTCCCCTTTAAATAGTATGCTTTCAGAGGACAAAAGCAGTTCCGCTTTGTTCGTTTTAAATTGGACATGCCATTTCGATTAATATAATATAAAACATAAATCGTGAATTAAGATAACTTCCAAATCGTTTATGCTAGATGTGAATATAAAAAGCGAACTATTGTCTGAGAATAGACCAGTTGTACATAACATGTGTTCGGCAAAATTAGAAACAGCAGAGGACACAGTACTGATCCATGGGATACTACAGCTTTCAACATGTTTGTTTCAACTGTGTCTATACCTTCCTGAGCTATTCGACTGCGACCGGATAGGTATTTGAAACTATCAAAAGAGTTTAATATAAATACTGTTTTGCCTTAAAATAAATATGAGTCCTTTGTGACATATACTGTCGAAAGCCCTAGAGTTATCATTAACAAATACACAAGTAAACCCGTTGACATCGAAAGCTTGGCTAACATGGTGTTACATGTTTATAAGTTGGTAGGCTGTTAAGCGACCTGGGAGAAAGCCGGATTGGTATTTAAATATGAGATTGTGAATATGGAAAAAGTAAACTGGCGATTAAAAACTATTCATTCCATGTATGTTCATACACAGCTAAGTATCGATATTGGTCTAATTTTTGAGAAAAAACAACAACAACAACAACAACACAAAACGCCATAACCACAGGGTTTTTCTAAACATCATATACATTTATAGCCATTGTTGCATAAATCAATAACGCAGTGTGGGTAGTTTGATATAATTTTGTACGGTTGGGGCCCAGGTTTGGGTTAGTTTTAACTAGTAAGATAAGGAACACACCAACAGTACGTCAGCGTGTTTCAGCATATTGACAGAAACATTAAATGACGTTGAAAATATTGCAAAACAATAATTTAATGCCCAGTTTAGAGAAATATTTCAAAATATGATGAAGAGCTATTGTAGATTTATAACGGTCAATATCCAACAATTGTACACTCACGATTTAACGCCTTTGCTGAATTTAGGATGGTATTTTTCATTGTTTTTACCGTATCAAGACACCTTTTTCAACCTGTTATTTGCGCATTATATGTTCTTTAAATTGAACTACTGTATATGCAAACCACGTAGACAATGCACTATAGTGTTATAGATGATATAAACAACCACTGAAATTGATTTAGAATTAGAGACAATACATTCCTTCTTTTTTAATTACCTGTGAATTTCTATGGAACCTTATTTTATTAACTCCTCTCCTTTTTGTTTCTTCTTTTGTTCACCGAAATGATGTATTTTGAATATTTTCTGCTAATTATATTGCCATCTTGTTAACTGTTAATTACAATACTGTTGAGAAGGGCCTTTATTAATGTTGGAAGAACTTGTGACTCAACCATTTTGCTTGTATATAGAAGAAAAGCAATAAAATATGTTTAAAATAATTACTACCGACTTAAACCCATATTTATAGCACTTTTATTTCATTTTCTCGGGTATATTTTCGACATTTTTAACATGCAGACGGATAATACTGTGTTAAACTTATTATATATAAAATAATTGTCACGTTTACGTCTTGGTGTTATGTTTTATTTTGGAATATAATTGAAATACCTGCGACCTCACGTTATTGGACATAATAACATGAAGCACCAACCCATGTTATGACCCTTTTATATGCTTTAGATGTAGACTATTTCAATAATGTCTGATTAATGCTTGCAGCGATGCAGCCTTGCTTCAGATAAGACAGTAAGCAGTGTTTTTTCTATACTCTGGGAACATAACCAATCATTCCGTAACAATTGGAAATTGTAACGCTCTTTTTCATAAAACTGGGAAACATTACAGTGAAATATTCAGTTAATAATTGTATCTAATTGTAAACACTGTTTTTAATATTTTGTCTCGAAAGTATTACATGTGAATGCATATAATTATAAACTCATTTGCACATACACACACTTAAAGTCTTATATACATACTAACTTACATGTATACTCATACTCAAATATACAATAACAGTACTTACAAAAAGCATATAAATTAACACACACATATATATATATATATTTAACCATGTTAATTATCATGAATATTATGGATACTGTACTAGGTTACTATTTTTTTTATTCCTGTACATTATGTTTGCGGTCTGGTAGAGTGTCCAGTATAATAGCAATATAACATCACGTGACGTAATATACTTTTTAGAAAATTTGATTTCAATCCGAAAAACAACAATAAAAACTGTTTAATCTAGAGTGTTGATGAAATACAATATTTAATAATAATAGCAAGATACCAGTATACTTTCATAACTGTTAAATTTAGGACAACTTTTCCTATACAAGCGGAAGCACCCAAATGCAATAAAGGGTCTATAGAAACCACAACACCCAAATGCAATGGCACTAGGTCCTAACTTTACCACAAACTAAATCAAATGATCAACTTAAATATTCAGTGAACAGGACACTACACAACCTAAATAATGGTGAATAGGACACTACACAACCTAAATAATGGTAAACAGGACACCACACAACCTAAATAATGTTGACCAGGAAACAACACAACCTAAATAATGGTAAACAGGACACTACACAACCTAAATAATGGTGAACAGGACACTACACAACCATTATCTAAATAATTGTGAACAGGACACTTCACAACATAAATAATGGTGAAAAAGGACACTACACAACCTAAATAATGGTAAACAGAACACTACATAACCTAAATAATGGTAAACAGGACACTACACAACCTCAATAATGGTGAACATGACACTACACAACCATTATCTAAAAAATGGTGAACAGGACACTACACAACCTACGTAATGGTGAACAGGACACAACACAACATAAATAATGGTGAAAAGGACATTACACAACCTAAATAATGATGAACAGAACACTACACAACCTAAATAATGGTGAATAAGACACAACACAACCTAAATAATGGTGAACAGGAGACAACACAATCTAAATATTAGTAAACAGGACACTACACCACCTAAATAATGGTGGACAGGACACTACACAACCTAAGTTATGGTGAAGACATATTTACCGAAATGATGATGGATGGTGGAGGTGAATACCAAAACGTATAACAGCGTTATTCTGATATTTTTTCAAATAGAAAATAGCTGAACGGAATGAATGTTGTGATGCGCACGCTCTGCGGGTCAACGTCACCACGTGGTGTTAATTAACGCACACAGGGATTCTGCTATGCAGCGTCACCTGTACCGCGTGATCGGTAAACTATTTCTCCATTATCATGACATATACTGGAACAAAGGAGCTAAAGGGGAGTTAAGTATATTACGTATGTGGGTCGATCCAGGACACTACAGAACCTAAATAATGGTGAAGATGTCAGTGGGCAATTTGTCCAACTGGTTAGCTTACAGGGGAATTGACCTATTCGAAAATGTAAGGGTACGCATATGAACTATATATATTTGTAAATTAGAAGATATTTTGCGATTTGATTATGGATTTTGTTTTGTCGTCATGTTAACAGTTTTTTATTAAAACGTCTCAAATATGGCTTTGTTTGACGTTTTTCATAAAAGTCGCGTTGCACTCAATTGTCAATGTTTTTAGCATCACATGCAATTTTCTTTATATCACACTGTTCGTCTTGCCGACATCTTTCATCTGATATATAAATTATATCATTTAAATTAAGCTTTAAACTATTATTTTTAGAATTTCCTATTTCTTTCGCCGCTTTTTTTACCGTGGAATTTTAAGAAAAAATGACGTTAAAACCATTTAGCTTTTAAATGGCTTCATAAAAACTGCAAAATTTTAGTAGTAATTGAAGAATTTAATTTCCTATCGGAATATAAAGCAAAATTTGCTGGTCATCGGAATATTTTGTTCAGTATACCTGTTTTACTTGTTTACACTGTCTTGTCTATTTGGGCGCTGAAGACAGGATAATAGCGAGGATTGTGCGCATATAAAATCGATTCAAGCTAACCAGTAGGCCTTATTGCCTACTGACCGTTCCAAGTCGGTAAACCTGTCTTCACCACCCTTTCTGTTGTTTTTTGTCTCCTTCATTGTATTTTCAAGTCCTTGTTTGCAGTACAGTGCGGACCTACGATGTCATTGCGTTCGGACGCTGTGGTTTCTATAGGACCCTATATCTCATTATTGACCCCAAACACTTCGAAAAAATGACGTCTCTGTCGACGTCGTATCAATAAAATATACGTATACATATAACGTAAACTTATGATGTAAAATGTGTCTGTTGATAGCGGGGTACGAACTTTATGTCTCTATCATCCAGATACACAAGCTGAATGCGAGCGATTGCCTGCACTCAATGTTCATAAAAGTGTTTGACTCAAAGTATTTTAAATACTGCTATATACTTTGCAAGCTGAATGCGAGCGCAAGCGATTGCCTGCACTCAATGTTCATAAATATATTTGATTGAAAGTATTTTAAATACTGCTATATACTTTGCAAAGGGGTTGGCGTGGCCTAGTGGATAGCATGGTGAATTTGAAATCCGGAGGACTCGGGTCCAAGCCTCTCCGGCGACACTGTGCTTTGTTTGTGTTTTGATGGGCAAGACACTTTCCATTTGCCTTGTCCGTCGTATAAGGACGTAAATCGGACGATTCCCTGAGCATGTAATAGAACCACAGGAATCTAGTCTTTAGTAAGAGTAGGGCAGGTTACCGGATTCATGTGTGGTTTAATTACATCGGTCTCTCTTGGGCAGCTCCAAATAACCTATAATGTGTTAATGCGGCGTTAAACAACATTCAAGTAATATTAACAGTTTGAATTTGGTTACGCCCAGATAACAATGGAGAACCCTGTGCTTCGCTCTCCATATCACGCACCCCCACCTCACCCCCAACCCCAAATCAAAGAAGCAGGCAAGCATATATTTGACATGTTTGTCACATGTTTGAGAGCACGCACCAGGTCCAACCTTTGCAACGTACTGCATGCTTAGTGTTTGACCCATTTACAGTTCACTATGCTTTCCTCTTTGGTTGTGCGATGACCGGACAGATTGTGGACCCTATAATGACGTCTACCTAAATCCTTATAGGACGGTAACGTTTGATTTTAGTCTTTAATCTTGTCTTGTCATAACATTAGCGGTTTGTTCTCTCGTTGCTTTGGCTTCTGCCAAATCATTGAGTACTTACTTTCTATGCTTTAGTATTTTTTTATATTATATACACATGATCATTTATGTGTTTTACTTATATCGCCAATTAACGCTGCCTTTTTTGTTAGAGATTATAGCCTGGCGGCGATGTCTTTATTTACACTGTCCCGTTTATTTGGATGACAATAGGGTAAGAGTGAGTTTTGGTGCATCCTAGAACCTGGTTTAAACACCCAGTGGCCTTGTTTTGCAACAAACCGTTCCAAGGTGGTAGCCCTATTGTCAACACTTTTGTGTTTGTGATGTCTGATCTTGCTTTTTATTCATCTTTAAAGTTGTTCTTTGTTTCTGTGTGTGTTTGTGGTTGACTGTTGTCCTTGATTGCTACATTTCCTGTTCGATTTTGATATCTAATTTGTTCATCATAGGAGTTTCCGAATAACATATTCTGAAAAGTCCCATAAACAAAGATTTTGGGCATGCCCTCTAAGTCAACCAAGATCAACACCTGTATATTGTCTTTACACCCCCCACCCCCACCCACCCACCCCTCTCCCCATTTTAGAGAAATATATTGCAGAGCGTGATCGGGGATGATCCTCCTCCACCACTACTCACACACGAACAACAACAACAAAAAACATATATAATCTTCTCTGGTAAGTGCCAATCGAATGGGCACATAAACCGCGAGGTCCCGTGTATCCCAGTCTATATATTCTGAACACGTTAAAGAACCATAAATAGCTATTCATTAAGAGTAAGATTAGGTAGGTTCCAAGATTCCTATGTGTGTTTCCCCACTCTCACGGGCGGCACTACATAACATAGCTCAATGTGTTGATCAGCCGTTACATAACGCCACACTACTTAAAAAAAAAATTGTAGGAGGATCATCCCCAAATTCCATGCTCTCTAGAATATCTTTATTTCGGGAGCATTTTTATCCCCACCGTGTTTCAAGAAAAAGTGGGGATCATGTATTTCTGTCCGTCCGTCCGTCGTTGTGTAATGTTGCGTAACTCCACCTAAACCACTAGGCGAAATTCAATCAAATTTAGTGTACTTTCCCACATCGTAACAACGTGCAAGAGCAACATTATTTTTGAATCCGCCCCAAGGTGCCCGCCCAGGGGTCAAAAGGTCAAATACACTAAGAATACAACTACACTATTATATTTTATTATTTTTACATACAAATTGGTATTTATACCCATCTATATAAGATACATTACATATCAAACTTTTTTATTTTATTTCAACCTCCGATGTGCGACCGGGGGTTGGGCGAATGTCATCGGGGTGGTGGGGGGTGTAGTACTTCGCCATATCATAACGACGTGCAAGAGCAACATTATCCTTGACTCCGCCCCAAGGGGACCCGCTCCAGGGGTCAAAAGGTCAAATACACTAACAATTCAACTAATTATGTCTTTGGTAGCACATCACAATGCTACATTGCATTTGCGGGAGTAACCTTCACCCTCGAAGCAAAGGGCAGAGCCCTTCGGCAATCATCCGCTATGGGAATTACCGGTGTTGATATAAAAATAAACTTCTAAAAAAAACACAACAGATAACGCTGGTTTGTACTTGTTTATTGACTGATGGTCACTATGTACGATATATCAAATGATACATAAACTATATTCTTAGTGATTGTTTTTTTTATTCCCATGCACTTTTTAAATAGTGATCTATTCAGTCTCAGTATATGAAGTGAAACGAATTTTTTTTGAGGACGTCTTTTCCGACTACTGTTGCTAAGGAGCTATGGAATTGTTTATCATGATGTATGGCAGATACAAACTTTGGGGGTTGATTGGCATATTGCCAGGGATGTGCATGAGCATTTTGAGAACTTTTGATGCAATGTCGGATAACGGAGCTAGGGGAGATAATCCATGCATCTCTGACTTGCATTTTAAAAAGGTGGGGATCTGCGATGGCTCACCGGCGACTACATCTAGTCAGAATATGTTATTCGTAAACTCCTATGATGAACAAAGTTGGACCTGGTGCGTGCTCCCTAAAACCCGACAAACATGTTAAATATATGTTTGCCAGCTTCTTTGATTTGGAGTTGGGGTGCGGGGTGTAGTAGGCGGAGCACCGGGTTCACCCTTGTTATCTGGGCGTAACCATATTTTTAAGCTTTAAAGTATGAATGGAATGTTGTTTAACTCCGCATCAACACATTATATGTTATTTTGAGCTGCCCAAGAGAGAGGGGAATGATTAAAATACAAATGAATCCGGTAACCTGCCCTACTCTTACTAAAAACTAGATTCCTGTGGTTCTCTTACATGCTCAGAGGACCGCCCGAATTACCTTCCCATACGACGGACAAGGCAAATGAAAAGTGTCTTGCCCTATAAAACACAAACAAAACACAGTGTCGCAGGTGAGGCTTGGACCCGAGTCCTCCGGATTTTAAATCCACAGTGCTATCCACTATGCCACGCCCACCCCTTTGTAAAGTATATAGCAGTATTTAAAATACTTTCAATCAAATATATTTATGAACATTGAGTGCAGTCAATCGCTTGCGCTCGCATTCAGCTTGTGTGTATCTGGATGATATAGACTTAAATTTCGTACCCCGCCATCAACAGACACATTTTACAACATATGTATATCGTTTCTAAACCTACTGACATCGGCGTATATTTAATAGTTGTCATGATGGTCAGCCAATAAATACATAACCATGCATCCAAAGATTTTTTATTTTATTATTATATACTACCCGTATTGAGGCGAACTGACGCTTTATACTATACTATAAATACAGTTTACATTTTTTTTTTTTTTAATTCAGATGGTTTTAACCAGCCATACCAAACCCCGAAATTTGAGTGTCGAATTAATAGTTACCAAGTCATACTTCACTTTACGCATATTCAATCACAATTATTTTAAGAACCCGTGAATAAATAAATACCTATACTTTTAATAGGCACATATATATTATTATATGACCTGAAAACCTGGATAGAGTTTTGATAAATGGTTTTGTAGTGTAATTTTGCCATTATTTGGAGGGTTAGTTTCTTTAACATATAAATATGCGAAAATATGTCTTCACGAGGGACACACAGCTTGGTATACACCTCGCTGAACTCGGCATTATTTTGTGTTTTGTTATTTCGCCATGTTACCAAACTATTTATCATAAGGTTGTAAAATATGATTCATTCTGAAGGTACGTGGGGTTTCGTTTCGAGAAGCGTATTACGATTTATTATATAACCTATAAATAGACGCGTTTTCATTGGCTAAAAATTAATTTTTTAGAAAAAATATCTAGCGATATTGACCTTTTTTTTTGATATTGACCTGTTTTTTTGATATTGACCTGTTTTATATAATTGTTTTTTTGATATTGACCTGTTTTATATAATTGTAAATTGAGGGTTATATAATAAAACAGTTATGGACTTTTCAGCTGTTATACATGATGTTGATATGTACCAAAAAATCATTATTGACCTCGGCTATCGCCTCGGTCAATAATGATTTTTTTGGTGCATATCACATCATGTATAACAGCTGAAAAGTCCATAATTGTATAATGTGTACTATAATGTTCAGGGCTTCGCTTCGTGCGAAGCTGACAGTAGGAACACCCTTTGCTAATTAAATCGAATTTGTGCTAAAACCTCCAACAATTTATGTTGAATAACATGTACAGTCCGTCTAGCAGGTTACTATCACTATTAATATGGACAGCTGGTTATTTAAAAATAAATATTGATATATCACCAACATGTACAATGTACCTTTAATATAAATACCGTCGACGTCGTTATGTTAATGACAGAGTCGTAATTTGTTCGAAGGGGTTGGATCAATAAAACAAGTATACGGAAAACAATATTCAAATGATCACCAGCACATTTTATTGTATATTGCGATAGGAAATTAAATTTTCTAAATCATACTAAAATTTTGCAGTTTTTTATGAAGCCATTTAAAATATAAGTGGCTATAACGTCGTTTTTTCTTAAAATTCCACGGCAAAAAAGGAAATTCTAAGAATAATAGTTTATAGCTTAAATTAAATAATATAATTTATATATCAGATGAAAGGTCTCGTTAAGACGAACAGTGTGATGTAAACAGCTTGTTGTCAAAATTGCATCTGACTAAACTAATATTTTGTGATGCTAAAAGCGTTTACAATTAACATGTCGCCAGTTGTCAATCATTTATCCATTTCAACCAATCAAACCAAAACGATACCTCCGACAAACAACAGCACGTTTCACTGTATAATAAAGCACGTGCAACTATGTTATAATATAACCTATTGTCAATATACTCCGACATCAACAATAGGGCGGAGATATTTAAGTAAGGCCGACATGTCAACTGAGAGCAACGAGACGTTTATGAAAAACGTCAATCATAGCCATATTTGAGACGTTATTATTGAAAACTTGTTAATATGTCGACAAAACAAAATTCATATTCAAATCAGAAATATCTTCAAATTTACAAATATATATAGTTCATATGCGTACCCTTAAATTTTCGAATAGGTCAATTCTCACTTAAATATATTCTATGCGTGCACAACCTCGCTATGTTGCTACCTTCAGTTCCCAAGTTGACAAGACAGTGTAAATTAAAGTGCATCCAATCTAAAGGAAACTCTTTCAATAAGGTCAGCGCACTCAGAGAACTTAGCAAAAAATACATTTAAATTTGTTGTAAAGATTATAATTTTATATATGTTTGTTTTATTAGAAACACCTTAAGATGAATCTTGAATATTGTATGGAACAACAATAGATGTTGGAAAAAAACAGAAAAATGGGAAATCAATCTAATATATTGTATTACGTAGTAATTACAAGATCGAGTGTCCCCAGCTTAAAATCAAATTGGCTACTTCACCGCAGAAAATAATGGATCCTTTCAGAAACTTATGGAAGATTAAATGTAATTATTCACCCACAAATAGTGAAAAAAGAAAATTAACTATAATCATGTCGATCTGGAATAATAATGAAATTTGGCACTGTTGGTATCTTTTATCACTGACTGTAGATTAAACATTATAGCAATGTAATAGACTAGGGCTACACTACCAATTATGTCATATATAAGTATCCATATCATTATTATATGATTCTCATATGACACCTATTATATGACACTTATATGAAAGGTAAATGACATGATTTTTATATGAAACATTTTATATAAGAATCATATAAGTATCATATGAGAATCACATGTGTTTTAAGACTTATTAGAAAAATGTATACGTTTTAAAAACGAAGCATTTATGAACTTATTCTCATATGAGAATTATATGAAACGCAAATTATATAAACAGCATATACTAGTTATAATATGAGAATCTATGTGGCTCCTTTTATATAAGAATCATATGTCTAATGAGTATCATATGGCTGTCATATGAGAATGCAATATATTTAATATATATGGCAAAGTTTCCTATGCATGTTGCAGCTTTTAATGATGTTTTTTTTTATGTAGGATGCACGGAGTCTACTAATCCGTGCTTTTATAACCTGTCAATGTAGTTTGTTCTACTGGAAGTCTATGGCTTTTGTGGAACATCCTGAGACAACAGCTTCTTCATGAGGTTAAACATTGCAAGCATGTATGCTTTAAAAGTAGCATTACAACACACACACACACAACACACACACACACACACACACACACACACACACACACACACACACGAACGAGATGCTCAATTATTGCAGAGCAATACACGGTCCGTACAAGTGACCTTGACCTTGACCATGTATACAATCCCAAACTTGCTCTTCAAATAAGCCACCTAGACACCAAGGATCAGGCCACATCTCATTCCTACGTAAAGTTAATGAGAAGAATCAGTTTCTAGCACTATTTCTAGCAACAGTGAACTTGACCATGAACCCAGTGACCACAAATACCATCCCAATATTTCTTTTCAAATAAGCTACATACCTATAAAACTTAATTGCAATACCTCATTCCTAGCTAAAGTTAATTGGCGGAAACTGATTTTTCTATTTTTATTAACAGTGACCTTGACCTTAACCTTGACACCAGTGGTCCCAAATGCAATCCCAAACTTGATTTTCATATAAGCTACCTACACACCAAGTGTCAGGCCATTACGTCCTTCCTAACTAAAGCTTTTGAGCGGAAACCATTTTCTTATTATCAGTAACATTGATCTTGACCTTCACTCCAGTGACCCCAGCTTTCTGTTCATATAAGCTACGTGCCCGTAAAAGTTCATTCCAATCTCATTCTTAACTAAAGTTATTGTGCGGAAAAACATTTTTTCTCTTTTTATTACAATGTATTTTGTGTACTTTTTACAATTTCTTTTATCATAGCAACCACAATTTTTGACATATTAATAAAACAAAATGATGTGCATGATCCCAGTATTGCCCTCACTCCCTTTTACCTACACAAATGTTTTCATTAAAGTATCTTAAGTATTTCTTTTGTTATCAAAGGATCCATATATTTTGAGTATTTTTACAATTTCCGTTGCCATAACAACCATATTTTTGTCAAATCAACAAAATGAAATAACGTGCATAATCCCAGTATTGGCCTCTACCAACATGCAAAGTTCATCATAAAAATATTTTAAGTACTTTTCTCATTATCGCAGGATCCATATGTATGGTACGGACTGACGGACAGACTGTTAGTTGACATTTTGTTTAAAATTCAACACACAATTACAAAATTCAAATCTTGTAGCAAAAATAAAAGCCAAAATCATTTTAAACATAAAATACATCAGTGATTGGTGTAAAGTGGATTTTACGTTTGAATAAAATCAAAGCTAATACTCTCCACTTTCCCAACATTTAAAAGCAAATTCTGAGTTTCAGTTTATATGTGACAATTCTACTGTGTGTTTTGAAACTGGTGAAAAATAGTTAGGCTTTGGGTTTATTGACCGTTTATACATGAAAACGAACGTCAAGAAAATTTCAAAATCTGCAAGTCGTGCATTTGGAGCATTCTATATGAAAAGTGATAAACTGAAAGCATGACATTTAATGTTTATTCAAAATTAATAAAAACAAATGTGTTGCTGAGTCCATTCTTGTCTATTTGCTGTTGAGTCCATTCCACTCTATTGTGCTGTTAGACGCGACTATAGTAAAATTACCGAAATGACTATGTACTCTTTTCGTTTCGATGCATGTTGTTGGTTGACTGATTATTGAATGCTACATTTCTCATTCGCCAAATATATCTATTTTTACAATTGCCTATCGCAAGTTGTTTACTGAAAATTAAGAAACAGGGACATATACAACTATCTAGCAAGCTTAACCTTATCAAGTTTGTTTAAACCTCATAACGGATATATAACATGTAATTGTTACACTAAAAATACAAGAAAATACAAGAAAAACTGCAATAACGTGTTTGTTTTATCATTTATTTAAAGAAATATCACACTAATAGATTTTAACATACATTCCGGAAGTCAGAATAATGAGAACAAGGTAAGACTTTTTTCGGTACATAAAATTGAATAGACAATCAGTAATAACTCGCGAAATTCTCTTATCTAATTAAAAAATGAACACACTTTATCTTAATTATTGTTTTATTTTTATTAAAACCAATCAACAAACGTAATTTAATTAGAAAATCAACCGTGTTTAATTTATCGTAATTTACAGTAAACGAAGTTCACTAAACATACTCGGGAAATGCTCTTATTTAATTAAAAAAGTGAACACACTTTATTTTAATTATTGTTTTATTTTTATCGAAACCAATCAACAAACATTATTTATTTAGAAAATCAACCGTATTTAATTTATCGTAATTAACAGTAAACGAAGTTCACTAAACATAAATTTTATCTGTCTATTATCGCTTTTCAATCATAATGTTCGCACCTTTAACAACCAACTTTACCTGTTTTCGCACTATGATCGAACTTGCTACAAACAAATACACCCACGTCGATAACAATTAATATGGCCGACTCGCATGGCAACGGATCATCACCTTCGATTAATCGAGGTTTAAATTCACACAAATATGGATCTTCGGACCGTAAAAAGTATTCGAGCGAGCCGGGGTATTATGGCCTAAGATATAGGAGTTGTGTCGGGACCAAAAAATGTGTTCGAGTTACAGATGGTATTCGAATCACCGGTGTTCGAGCTATCGAAGTTCGACTGTATGCTTAACTTACACTTATTATTGTTTGGGGCGCTTGTTTCAGCCAAAGGTTTTTTGGACCTTTTAGACAAAGTTCATCTTGTACCTATCAGTGAAACAGACATTTTTAGTGGTAAATAAAAATACTTCCCTTTTCAAAATCGGTTGAGAAATACACATTTCATGCGCGAAAGCTTTTTTTGATGGTGCATTTTAAATTTTTTATCTAAAAATGGCTTTAAATTGTTGGATATTCATCAATGTGCACTTTGAAAGTTTAATAGCAAAATACGAAGGCTAACTGAAGTTATTTGAAATGTTTTAAGTTTCTGCTGTCACACCAACAAGGAATTTACATTGGAAAAGCCCCATCAAAATATCATTTGGACTGTAAAATATTTATTTCACAACAGTTTTTCAAAAGTAAAGTACGTGTATTTTTATTTACCACTTAATATACCAGTTCTTATGATATATTATTGACGTACGTATTATTTAGATTGCTCAAGCTACATTAGAAAAATCTTTGGCTGAAACAAGCGCCCCAAACAATAGTTGCGTTTAGCATTTTCCCCTTATAACAGCATGGCATCTTTAATTGTTAATATTGTTTTAAAATGTAATTGTTACCTGAGAAGGCCAATTACTGGGGAGATAATTATTGGTAAGAAGTCAAAACGGCTGCGTCTATCGGATACGTGAGCTTTTTGCAAATATTGTCTCTTAAGAGTCTCGCGAAATCCAATTACATGCCATTACACGAGGAGTGCAATGACACTGACAAATGGGTCATCTTGGGTGGTGGGTAGGAGTCAAATTGTAGAACTTAGTGCATTTCTGATGTTATTTGTTATCCTGCTTCTCTGTTTGCGATACATACTTTAAACTTTACTGCGTTATGACTGACTCAAGTTTGAATATATATCATCGACTTGATCTAGTTTGCATGTTTCCATAATTGTTTCTGGCAATTAAGGTTGCAGTGTATTTCTTTAAATGTTCACTTGTTTAAAGCACATGGCAGCATTGAACACTTTGTCTGAGATTTTCAATCTTGCAAAATGCTATCGCTAACTTAGGAGCCTCCTTTATCTACTCCATGATTGCTGACTTCGTTTTATATATATGGCCATAAAATCAGATATTAATTCTCACTTTATCTTATATTTGTCATGAATAACATTTTGCTTACGACCTGTCTGACATATAGTCCTCAAACAAAACATATCTAGAAATGTTGTAATATTTTGATATTAATATCAAATTGCACTTCTAAATATGATTAATATGTCAACCAGTAGAAAATATAATAATTTGCAGGTCAATAAATAATGTTTGTATTAATTTTAAAATAATAATTACAATTTTCATTAGATAAACATTTAAAACATTGATACAGTGAAGATGATTGTCAGCTTGCGATAAGGCGATAACGAGAGTGTACCATTCAACCTGGCTTTTAAGCAATATACCACTTAAGCCGGTGCTAGGGGGAATTAGGTGTTGTATTTTCAAATTGCCTCGCATGAATAGACTGAGTAACGCCGAGTCTGCAACTTTGTTCCTGGTTTTGTTTGTCGCTTTCCAAGGATTTACCTTTTCAGTACTACTTATTTCATAAAGTTATTTTTTTCCTGAATTTGCCTGATATGAGCAATGACCTGGATACTCATATTTCTCTGAATGGTTGTCTTAGGCCACAAACAATGTCTGAATATTAACTGTGAATTATTCATTCTGCGACAGATGTGACTGCGAGAAAGTAGTCCCAGTGGCAAGATTGACGTTAAACAGCAGTTAGTGAGATTAGTAGCGAATTGTTTAACCTAATAGAAAACCTCCATCGTCGGTAATTAAATGAAGACAATTTGACAGCTGAGTAATTAGATTTATGAAGGAAAGAACAGTAATGTGTAGCCGAATATTAAGATTATGTGACCGGAGTGATTATATTAATTTAGAATATGAACGTTTGGAAATTCTCTTCCATGATGTATTCCGTTTGCAACAAGTTCATAAAGGGATTATCTGCAACTAGTTCATAAAGAGATTGAGCGCGGCCGTGGCCGGAATGGTAAAAATGAGAAAAATGCTCCAATAGAAACCACAGTACCCGAACACAATAGCACAGAAGGTAGTCCGACCTGTACCACAAACAGAGTAAACGAAACATACAGTGAAAAGGACAGAAACACAACAAAGAGTGATGAAGATAGTGTTACAGAATTGGAACGGTCAGTAGGAAATATGGCCCACTGGTTAACTTAAATCGATGTTATGTCTACACCACCTCGCTATTATCTTGCTCTCAGTACCCAAACTGATAAGACATTGTAACTAAAAGAACATCCCATTAAACGGAAATCTGTACAATAAAGTCTACATCCAGAGAAACGAGAAAGTATACATGTATATGTTGTATAATATATGAAAATACATAATTAGAAACACCTCAGGATGTATCCAGCATTGTACTGAACAACCACAGCAGTTGCAGACAAATATATTTCCAATCTAGGGTACGACCAGAAAACTTGAGGGACGAACATTCTTGCACCAACCTCACCTTTTAGGGTTTAAAATTGTGGCGGCAGTTAAACGTCTCCCCGCGCTTGAAATCAGGACAGTTATTCATTCTATCTTTGGATATCGCTTAGCCCGATACTTATATTTAGATATCGGTGGTACATTTTCATATGTTTTTGTTTTCTTATTTAAATTTCGATTTGGTGGTTCCACTACTCCGGCCGATAAAGGCTGTTGGTATTGTTTAACCACCATAGGATATGTTGTCTGCTTTTTAATTTAGTCTTTTGACTGTTACTTATGATGCGCTGCCTTCTGCTCCCAACTAAATTCCACTTTGTTTATTTCCCTCTTCGGGGCATAGCATTTTATTAGACACTGGGACAATACAATGGACATGGAATAATGGCAGTAAATATGGCATGTCCACCGCCATCTTCGGGATGGTTAAAATTCTGTACTATTTATTTATCAATATTGAGTTCTGCTCAAACCGGGGCTAGGGGCGTGAACGGTAGCGAGCATATTTCAATACCGTTCATGAACAGTCTCAGTCAAACAGAGACTGCAATCTTTCGCATTTATTGTGTTCGGCCGTTTCCAAAGGTCCACTATCATACTGTTATTTGTAGAGGGTGCACGCATGGAGTCCAACGGGGTTGTCCGGTCATCGCAAAAGAGAAAGGTGCGCATGATTACTGTAGGGGTCCAATCACCAAACATGAAGTGCGTTGCGATACAAACGCCGTAGGGTCGTTTACCTTTCTGACGAATTTCCTGATTAATTTTGTTAAGTGGTCATGAAATCTATCAGACCCCTTTCATTTCGGAAGTTTGGAGATCACATCTCCTTTGAATAAACGTTGTGATATTCCTAGTCGCAAAATTGCTCTTAGTTTGCTTTGTACACGCAGACGCTGAGTTTGAAACATTCTCGCTTCTCTCCTCTGCGTGCTCGAATCCCACTGGGAGCTCGACTTGGGACTGTGGCGTTTGGTGTTTGTCTATGATCTTTCTTGTCGTGCCCTTAATGGTTTATTTTCTTGTTGCTCTGGCTTCTGCCAAGTCACTGAGTACCGTTATTGTGGCTTTCTAGGCTATTGATTTTTTGTATTATATTTACACCAGCATATTTGTGTTTTACTTATATTGCCTATTGATGCTGCCTTGTTGGTTAGAGATTATATCATGGCGGAGATTTCTTTATTTACACTGTCCTGTTTTAATGGGATGACAGTAGGGTAAGTGTGAGGTTTGGTGCACCCTAGAACCTGGTTTAAACCTCCAGTGGCCTACTTTGCCACTGACCGTTCCAAGGCGGTAGCCCTATTGTCAACCCTTTTGTGTTTGTCGTTTGCTTTTATTATTACTTTTGCCTTCTTGTTTGTCTGTTTGCGTGTTTGTTTCTGTGTTTTGTGGTTGATTGTCCTCCTTGAATGCTACATTCCCTATCCGATCTTTTTATATTATCTTGTAAATGAGAACGTGTCGATTTTTACGGTTTGCAGGAGGTATACAATACCGGTTGGTTCTACCCAGGAAAAAGGGGTGGTCTGCCTCCACCACTAAAATGCGACCGTTGTAAATAGCCTAAAATGTTCTGAAAAAAAGTTAAAACACCATTCAATCTAACATCCAGCCATAACGGGATTATGCGAGACTACGCTTGAAGAGCCATGTGCTCGTGTGACACCTTGCGAAAAAAGAAAAAACCAACGGAATATAGTCTGTCAAACATGTAATATCATATTGGCCACTGTTATACGTTATTTTTCTGGCTGAAATACGTAATTAAAATGAAGATATCGCATATGTAGACATTATTTGTGTACATATTTAGTATCTTATGCTTTTGTAGTCACCGTCGAGTAGACATTATTTTCGTGTCCATTTTTGTATCTGTTTTATATAGAAGTCACTATCAAGTAGACATTATTTTGAAAATCGTACCTATTTAGTATCGTACTCGAAGCATAGTCACGGTAGAATATACATTATTTGTGTATCGTAGTCACAGTCGAGTAACACGTTATTTTAAATATTCAATATCGTATTCCAAGGTTAGTCACGGTCGAATAGGCATTGCTTTCAAATATATATACTATATCTGTTTTCGAATATATACAATATCATATTCCTAGGTTAGTCAGTCACGGTCGAGTAGACATTAATTTCGTATCTGATTAGTATCGTATTTATAGGTTAGTCAGTCGAGTAGACACTATTTTTGTATATATATGCAATATCGTATTCCTAGATTAGTCAAATAGTATGCTTAAAAGGCATAAAATACCCTGTACGTACTTACTAAGTTGTCTCTATTTTCAATCAGAGTATATAATAAAATTACGAGTAGTACGTGATTTACATTGTTCTAGTATTTAAGTTTGGTATATGACCATTTGCTGGTATACTACCTTTAACTTGTGTCGAAATAGTTATGAATCTGTGTCAATAATAAGTGTTTTTCTCATTGCATACTCTGTTTTATATATGCATACATATAAGCTACATTCTTCAAAACCGTTTTTCAGTAAATTCATCTAACATATACTCTCCAAAAAAACGTACCCCTTATTTGCTGGTATTCCCATAGGCCAGTTTTTGAGGACGTAGGACAGCTTAAACAGCGCTTTAATTAAACAATGTTTATTGTTTTGAAGCACACATCACTGAGTATTGAATATTCCTTTAAATAATTTCAAATTTTGCCAAGAGATACTCTTTTATGAGAGCTATGGAAACCTTAATGGGAGGTAATTTGATGATGTTTGATAATCAAAAACTGCTAATTACACAATCGGTGTTGTGAGTTTTCTGTGATATGTTTTCGAAAGCAATGTATATAGAATATTGTCTTCGACTCATTTAACGTAATGTTTGTAGATTTTATGTGTTTTTATCAAAAATGCATGGTTTAAGAAAAAGGGGTATAAATTTAAAAAAAAATCATTTGTTTGGACTATTGGTGGTGGTCGATCCAATTATCCTATATACATCATTTATTATTTCCTGTTGTGCTGCCTATATAATAATGGGGAAAAAAGGGGTACCTTTTATTTTTGCTCAGTATATATGTTGAACTAAACAACTAGCTTAATACAGATATTTTTAGCGACACTTTTCAGTTTTTTTCTCGGTAAAATTTAACATATGAATATCTAGCGTCTTACATATCTACTTGATTGTTTAATAACTTCCAAACTACTGAATTTAAAAAATAAAATACTTTCTGCGGGTTTATAATGTCCCATATCAATACCTGGAAGGCGGGACTTGACAATCATCGACACCAATGGCCGTAGGTTTTGGTCTCGAACTATATAAACCCGCTGGAAATAATTTATTTCGTATCTGATATTGATATTTATGTATTTAATATTCACATTTTCGAGAGCTTGAACATATTACAAATTCTCACAACTTATAGTGTATGCCCATCTCTCAACACCAACTAAAGAAAATATACAGCTGTATCCCGTTTTTAACAACTTTTGTTGACTGAACGTAAAGTTGCTTTATAATAACGTAATCGTTGTTTTGGATGTTTTCGGACGTTAACAATCATTTACAATGCCGTTCATGTTAAACGACCTGACCGTCCAGAGGTCTTGATAGGAATTTTAAAATCACCTCAATAATCAATCAGCATAGAGAAACTTAACAAACTATGTTAGACTAAGTATTAAAGGTTAACGAGAAACACACTTACTTACCTTAATTAGTATCATGGAATAGCAGTAACCAATAACTAACAGCGGAACGAGAATAACTGATGTGTACATGAACGCCGTATATGTCAAGTCCGATGCAGTCTGCGATTTCCAATTTGGGGCACACGATACACCGATTCCTTCTACAGCGAACGATCCCCATCCAATTAAAGGTGTAACTCCCCAAAACAATCCAAACATAACGCAAGCCAAAATACACGAAAACACTCCTGTTTTGCCTTTTTTCTTTGCATTGAATAGCATAATTTGGTAACGATGTACGGATAGACCTGCGAAGAGAAAAATGGAACTAGTTCCTAGAATTGTTTTAATAAAACCATCCCATTTACATCCGACGTCTCCGAAAATGTATTCTTCCGAAAAGCTCGCAATAATAACCAATGGAAAAGCGTTTAAGGCCATCAGTAGGTTACACGTAATTACGGCTATTATCCAAATGTTTGTTTCAGTTTGTAGCTTTTGGCAATTTCTGTAAACCGTCAGCACAGATATACCTTCTATTAACGCCAGAAAAAACAGCACGGTCATGATAATTCCGATAGTAATATATACATATGATTCAACTCTAACTGTTTCCGTAACGTCTTCAGACATGTTCATTGTTTTATTCTTCATAATAGTTCTGGTTTTACCCTGCGTAAAATGTAATTTAAAAAATGTCCTCGAAAAGTACAATATACAAACGAACAGGAAGCTCAACTTCCTTCCGTACGTTTCAGTCACACCTCTTTCAAATCATTTCATATCTTATATATAATCATTAAGGTTATAAAATACACACAGTTTAACGTAATTGTATCGATATTAGATGTATAGCATGTCGCCAACTGTCTCCTTAAATGAAGCTGTAGTGTTCGTTGATAGGCAATGATATTTACAGAAGAATATATGGAGATACGCGTGTATCGATAAGGGGTGCATTAAGCAGTATCGGAATCTCAGCCGCGCGTTTTATTCTGATGAAATGCAAAAAGGTCAAACGGGATAAATCCAATATCTCCCTTGGGAGTTAACACTGGGATCAGAGGAAGTTCATTGTAAAAACGATATCATTTCAAGGGATATTTGAATTCGAGTTAACCAGAAAGACTTTTCATCGTATGAAGACATTTTTACGTGACAGGCATTTAAAAATACGAGCGTAGAACAGGAAATAAGGCATTCACAGAACGATCGAAGTTCACTAAGTCCATGCATTCAAAAGAATCAACAATTTCAAGGAAACGACAGAACAAACTATACAACAACAAAAACATAAAAGCGTTAGTAAAGCCGCTGGGGGTTTAAACCAGGTTCTATGGTGCACCAAACCTCACTCTTATCCTATTGTTATCCCATTAAACGAGACAAGAAAATTCTCGCCATGCTAAAGCCTCTAACCCTAACCCTAACCCTAACCCTAGGCAATATTAGTAAAAGACAAAGATAATCATGAACAGATAACGATAAAGAATAAAACGCATAGAAAGTCGCTAAGTGCTCCATGACGAAACAGAATACCTTGGTCCATATTCATAAAGTTTCTTAGCAATATCATAAGTCAAATTTTAACAGTTTTGAAACACCTTTTCTATCAATTTAATAAATACTGAAAAGGGGATCCCTTGGAAGCAACAAACACAAACAAGAGATACAAGTAGCAGACTTGGTTTTATTGAGTCTGTTTTAAGATGTTTTCTAAATATTGTTAAGAAGGGTTGACTGTCGTCCTTGAATGCTGCTTTCCCTGTCCGATATGTTTTTCTTTCTTTTTATGGATAAATAAAACCTAATTAAATTAAATCTTTTAATGCTGACTTTAGTAATATTTCCATTTAAGTTGCTTTATCATTGCGTGGTCCCGCCTTAATTCCATTAAGCGATGGGAAAGCTTATATTAGCAGGATTTTATAACGTATATTTCGTCAATAAAACATGTTTAAAATAATGTTTACTCAACAGAAATGCGATAAACTGTTTAAATTACATATTAAATGTTTCAATTTTACAATATGCAAACCTTTTAATCCGAAATTAAGGTTTTATTTGATACCCCAGTCAACCCCGTTTTCGCTTCTTAGAGAAGGAGTTGGATGGGGTATGACAGTTAATACTCGGACCACGTAATGTGAATACGGGCCCATTGCAAGAGGAGAGTGAACAGTTAAGTGCAAGACAAGATGAGATTTTAAACAACCATAATTGGTCACCTTTCTTCAGGATAAAGGTTGACATAATTATAAGGTCTACAAATAAGGTCTAATTATAAGGGTCATAGCAAAATCAATGGTAAACCGTGGTGACAGGCATAATTGAGTCATCCGCTAAACATGCAGTGCTTTTCAAAATGATAGTACCATTACTTATTTTAAATGAAATGTCTAACAAGTTTGATACAGATGGTATGAAATTGATAATGACCATGGATCTTACAAAGTTTGTAAATACCTCGACATAGAAGCCAAGTTATGATAGTCATTGTCGGAGAAGAGTTCTTAAATAACTTTAATTTCTATTTAAAAGGAGATCAAGGTTACGATCAAGGTTTAAAACCTCAGCGGTCCTTTTTGCAACTGACCGTTCCAAGGCGGAGGCTCTATTGGCAACCATTTTATGTTTGTGTTGTCATGTCTTGCCTTTTAGTCATCTTTAAAATAGTTTGTTTCTATCCGTGCTTTTGATTGACTGTGGTCCTTCCTGTTCGACTTTTATATCTACTTTTACTATAATTCATTTGGGAACGGGTTGTCAAAGTATGTGGTAACGGTATCCCTGTTGAAGTAGCTTTGTTATGATAAGACGGTTTAGAATTGTAAAATCCTTAGTCTTCCAGACAATCTCTAGAAAAAATAAGTTCAGAAACGTATACTACATAAGATTTTGCCTAATAGACAAACATTGAAATCATCTCCATTTCTTAAATTGTGCTAACTATTTGTCCTTGCCCATGCTAATTACACATTTCTTGAAAGTCAACATAGAGATATTGTCTAAATTGCCGTTATCAAAAATGTTTAAAAATAACTATTTTACAGACAAAGCGTATAGTGTTTCTAAGCAAATGTATTTGGAATAAGAGTAATAATCGTAGGTAATAACATACTCAATACAACCGAGTCTTCTACTTTATTCTCTCGGTTGTGTTTGTTGCTTCCAAAAGATCCCTTTTATCAGTATTTATTTTATCTGATAGGTTAGAATGGTAAAGTTGTACATACTGGCGAAAAGTCAGAAAAACTTCGAGATGGAACTTGACACTTATTCGTCTCCTGAATTGTTAATTGACCGAAATAGATTATCCCAGAGCTGTCATTACCTTGAAGAAAATGCTGTTGAACGTGATCTTTACCGGAAGTAAAACAATAAGTTAATGTTTGGAGATAATTTCAGGCACTGTAATAGGAATTAAAACGGGCAGTTTAAGGTTGTTTATGTAATATAAGAATCAAGTACATAGTCGATTGTTTGCTTTATTAACGTCTAACACAGCCTTAAACTGATTTATATGCGTGGTAGTAACTTCATCCTCAGTAAATTATACTGGAGTATACGAATAAGTTAGCACAACAGTAGATATAAGTCTTTACAGGAAATGTAGCTTTCAAGGAACACCGCCAATCAAAGTAGATATAAAAATCGAACAGGAAAAGTAGCATTAAAGGACGGCAGTCAACAACAAACACATACAGAAACATGCATAGAAACATACCGTAATTAAAAAGTTGAATTAAAGGCCAGGTATGACATCACAAACATAAAGGGTTGACAATAGGGCTACCGCCTTTAAACTGCCAGTGGCAAAACATGCCATTGGGGTTCAAACCAGGTCCCAGGGTGCACGACACCGCACTTGTACCCTATTATCATCCCAGTAAAACGATAGAGTGTAAATAAAGAAATTCCCGCTATGCTATATCGTCTAACAAATTATCAACATTGATAGGCAATATAAGTATTACACAAAGATGCGCATGTATATATGCATAATAAAAAGCCCAGAAAGCCACAAAGCAAGTACTCAGTGACTTGACAGAAATCACCAAGAGAATAAACTATTAAGGGCAAGGAAAGACTAGATATCAAATGTTACCGTCCTCTCCGGATTTAGGTAGATGTCATCATAGTGTCCATAATCTGCCCGGTAGGGCCATAACCTCTTTTGGTAACAAGTTTAATCATGATTGAATCAAAGTGTTCATGTCGCAGAAGACTTCTCAAATGACATTATATTTTAAAATCAGACCAGCAGGTTACGTTAGTAGAGGATGTAGTAGAAAGCATGTAAGAATTAAAAAAATTAACAGTATTTGACAGATTTTATCTGCGAAAAGCAAAGTTTATGTTTAAAGTATACAGATTTGAAACCCCTCAGTATGTAAATGAAATGTTCAGACGTCGAATAGCAAATGAAAAACTACCTGTTTTGAGACCAGAAACAGCCCATCATTTTATCCCCCCACAACCAAAGAAAGAAATATTCAAGCAAAGTGTTACATATTCTGGACCTATCATTTGGAATAGCTTGCCAGACAGCTTAAAAAGCTTGAAAACAGTTGTTGATTCTTTTCATTGTAACTTCGTCAAATGGATAAAACAAACATTATAACGTTATTAATGATTAAAACATCTAGACTGATATTAAAGATTGCGAATAATATATCTAAATCTGAATTATTTGAGTTCAGAATATTTAATTTTCGGTTTGAACATTTTGTAAATAGAATACTAGAGAATATAGGGGAGTTAGATATGTACATCAGACAGAATGATCGTATATAAGTACGTTGGAAAGTGTCAGCGTTTAGCTTTGTTTGTATGTTTTGTTATTATTATTTTTCAAATAATTAATATTCTTTTTTTTGTTTGTCTATGTTTTCAGGTATCTACATATAGCTTATGATGTCATAATTTTTTGTGCGTTTTATGTTTCTTAATTATTATTATTATAATTATTTGTGTGTGCGTGATTTTTCTTTTATTTTTGTGAGTTTGAGTATTTTGAAATATAATGAATGAGCAGGCATGTGGACAGAAGCTGATTGGGAAAAAGTTGCTTCGTGTACATGGGTTGTGAGGCTGGCTGCTGATATCTTATTCTCTTATTCATTATGTTTAACCAATTTGCCAATAAGTATTGTAAATGTGTAAATAATAGAGGATCACATGGAAGATTAGTTTTGTAACTATATGTGTTTTACCCTTTGTAAATAAAGTCTATTATTATTATTATTATTATTATTATTATTATTATTAAAATTGTGCAACGGTTTTTCTTTATGGCAACAGTAGTTCGGATGGCGTAATGTTTCAGTTATACAAAGGTTACGAATACTAAAGTCCTCTGCTCGACAACTTGCTTTAGAAAAAAGAATCCGTTGAGAAACATATCTATGTACCCCATAAAATGTCGCTCTTGGAACATCCCATCTAAGTAGGGATAATTAACTATACCGAAATTAAAATCTCGTCATAAATTTTACTTATTAATTTTCCATTTCCCCGTGCTATGAATCAGTAGTGTTATTTTTACCGGTCTGTTGGGATCAACGAGCCCAATTTATGAGGTTTTGAAGTAGAATACCACTCTCTCAGATCTGTATTTATTCAGTTGAGAGATGCAAATCGATAATGGAGGCCTCGGTATCAGAAATGTTGGCCTTGTTAAGTTGAAGTTTTTTAGCGTATATATTACTCAAACATAGTATTATTGGGAAGGCACCAACTTGACAAACGCATAAGAAAATATTATTCTGTATTAAAATGTTTTATCGTATATTAAATATTTTTGGCAAATATTGGGCGCGGCTCCAAATAGCGGGCTGCCGGCAACACATACACATATCATGGCAGCCCTTAACATGTTTCACACAAGAGGGCATGCCCATAAGCCCGATACCCTTAAAGAAGCCGCAATAGGCTTAAACAAAAGACGATGGCCCAATAGGCTTAAACAAAAGAGAGCATGGGCCCAACAGCCTTATACCCTTAGTGAAGCACCAAAAGGCTTAAATAAAATGTTTATTCAAAACTCTAATTCTAAAGTAAAATGTTTCTTCATTTAATTATCTTTTCTAAAGTTGACAATAATGTGCACGACCGAAATAGGCATGATGCACCAACAATAAGCCGAAAAGGCTTAATTTAATATTTCATGCTGTAATCCCGACCCTGGGGAACAGTAGTCAGTATTACATTGAAATTTATTAATTATCAAATTGTTAATTGTCATTAAAATTGATTTCACTGAATTGCAGGATTGAAGGATTCGCTGACGGCCATATGGTAGCGATCAAAATGAAATATTTATAATGCCAAAGTGCAGATCAAAATGAAATTTTGATAATGCCACCGCCGAAAGAAAATAATTTTGGCATCCCTCACAGCCAAGAAAATTCGATATATCATTGTTTGATTATGTAACGCGCATACAGTACAGTATATATCATACGTGAGCCGCGCCTTACCACAATTCAAAATAATGTGCTTTATATAACTTGCGAAGGAACATTTCTTGTACTGACGCCATTTGTTCACGAGGAGTGAGGAGTTGGTTTCCCAACCTGGACGTGGAAACGCCTTAACATACTGATAATTATAATCTCATAGAATGTCCCGAGACCTGTATGCGTTGGTCAATGCCACAACATCATTGGTATAGCGACACCTGAACTTAAAAAAAACGCCTAACAAGATACTTAACAACTGGTATCTCGCTTATAATGAAGTTCAGCAACTTTGCAACCGCGTGTCTGACTGTGCACAACCAACTGTAAAACGGAGTCATAGCCCCCATAAAGGACCAACACAAATAATAGAGTGGATTGGACTGATTTCAATCATCCCACAACTTTGCTTGCAAATCACCCAAGCTCATATCACCAAAGCTGTGCCATCATGACTGTACACCCAATGCGTCGGACCCTCGGGTTCATCCCCCCTGGTAGCAGCTTATCCTGCTCGCTGACAAAGTGGAGGCCCGCACACCTCTACCCGCGATGACCTAGGTCAACTTCGCTTCCGGTAACAACCTGCTGAGAATCCTGCGAATAACTAAACTGAGCTACATATGTTCAAGATTAGCAGAGACAAAACTCTTCGGTGCTGATGAAACTATGTCAGTGTTTAAAATTACAAGGTGAACATTAAAATTCTGCCACTCTGATCCGTCTTACCAACAGCCTCAAACGCTGTAACAGTTTTAAAGCCAGTCTTTACGTGACGGTTATCCCACTATTAGATAAAGTGCAGGGGACCACAATTCCCGCATGCTATATCTTGGCTGCCTAAATGATTGGAAACCACGCAAAACACAAAGTAAAAGGCTGTCATCTGAACGTATAGAGATGCGGTCGGCAATAGTGACGCTTCACGATGGGAAGCCGTGATAAAACAAGAAATGAATAAGACAGTAAGACGTGGGTGCCTGATTATTAAAAGCTTTTACCTGGGCTTCAGTACCAAAACACAATATCCTTGCTCTGTTGCTAGGCTCAGGGACTCATACTGAAACTGCTAACACTACCGGAACCGTCTTAAATAGTGATATCAGACCTAATAGGAGTGCCTTTCCGACTAAATTGTCAAGGAGGGAAACGAAAATGTGTTGCAAAGGTAACAGCCACAGCCCACGACTATCATTAAATGACGACATCACGACTATTGCTGAGTATATGGCACCGAGAAGAATCTAAACTCAATAGTGGAGCCGACAGGTATTCCATCCGCAGAAGGAACCCCTACATGACCAAAAATGTTAGTAAAACAGGCCACAAGTCCTGACATTCATGTAACTGTTATCTTGTTTATCCCTTAACATTAAATTCGTTTGTCCAGATAATAATAGTCTACTAGTGTTTCTAAGAGGAGGTATCAAACTCAAATCATCCGATTTCTTAAGCAAGCTAGCCTGGTTCCCTGGCCTCCCACAATGCTTTGCACAGTAGACCAGGTATTCACTGTCGAATGGCGATTTCTACACATAAAATTCAAGATGGCTGCCCATGCAGAAATTCTATTGAAAATATAAACATTGACCGATTGGGAGTTATTCTACTGTTTCACATCTGTTATTTCGATGGATTTCATTACGAAAACATAATTTTAAATGGGCCGTGAGCACATTTTGTTGTGATACAGCGTTAATGTTGTCAAATCAACTTCGACTCTGTGTGTGTTGTGTAAAAGATGGGTTGGGTGTCATTTGTAAACATAGACCGATAGGGAAATTATTCTACTGTGTCATGGCGAATATTTTTATGGCTTTCATAACGGAAACATATTTTCAAATGAACCATGAGCTCGTTTTGTTGTGATACAGCATTAATGTTGTCAAATCATCTATGACTCTTTGTGTGTTGTGTAAAAGATGGGTTGGGTGTCATTTGTAAACACAGACATATCGGGAATTATTTTAATAATGACAGGCCCTGAATTAATTATATAGTAAAATATGGCAAAGATGAACAAGCCACAACCAGACTTTGACAGGCCCCGGGATTAGGGCTATCCTATTTGGTGAGCACTGTGTGTCATGGCGAATATTTCAACGCAAACATATTTTCAAATGGACCCTCATCTCGTTTTGTTGTGATACAGTGTTTCAAGAACGATTGTGTGTACATAGAGTTACGTAAAAGAAGTGGGGGCAGTACAGAAAATACAGGTTACCGTTATATGACAGTTTATAAGGGGACAAAAAAAACACAAAAAAACAACGTCAGATAAATCAGACCAGGGGTAAAAGGTGGTAAGGGGTCGACCCCATAAGAAAACAACACCAAAACCTGCTGCTGAACAAATGATATATTTAAAGAGATACATGGCAATCTTGAAGTCTTTATCAATTCACGCATTAAACTTAGCGGCCCAAAATTAGCCTTTCGATTTACTAATGATCCAGTATCAGTTGGACGTTAAATCTGCTTGCATATATTTAAATACAATTTTGAGTTGTTACTTTTCTTCGTTATTCTACCATAGGTTTAAATATATCATTGGTGAAATGTAATCGACAGTTTATAGTTATATGCAAACATAATTCGTTTCATACTATTCTTATAATTAAATATTAATGATTGAACAAATGCAAGTTATGTAGAGAAACTAACAGGCTTCATACTATTCTTACAAGTAATATTAATGATTGAACAAATGCAAGTTATGTAGAGAAACTAACAGGCTTCATACTATTCTTACAAGTAATATTAATGATTGAACAAATTCAAAATATGCAGAAAAACTAACGGGACTTCGCGAGTTTTTAAAAAAACATTTTCCTATTAATCCATTTGCATTTCAAAATGATGTTTTGAAGAATGTATTGGCGGAGAAGCCAACAGCGTAAATCAATTTTTACAGAAATGAGGATTTTTGTTCACTAGCCCGTATTATTATATAATCATTTAGACTATTACCATTTTCATAATTAACCGGACTAAATAACATTTCTATATTTTTACTTGCCCGAAATAACATTTACTAGTTTTTCACCTTCGGTCTAGTGCTAATTTCACACTGTAAACCCAGACTTCCTGTGTAAACTCTGATGAACTGGTTTATAAATTGAATTTTGTTTCCAGGACAACAGACAAACATTTTTTTAGTTTAATATATTTAGGTTTCTGGGTTCAAAATTGACCGACAAAGAAAAGGAATGTTTGCAGACATTTGTATTTATTTAATTACTGATAAAAATAATCTTTGTTCATTTTACGAAAATATATAAGAACATATAACTATTTATTATATACTTTCCAGTGAAATAGTGGATTTTATGATTAAAATAAAGTTTATATTTCATTGTTTATATTTTCATATATTTTCACTCAAAATGACGTCATGCAACTGATGACATTGTTTACATTGTTGACGTCATTGAGGTCATTGTTTTGGTGCATTATATTTTTCTGCATAAATTTCCAGGTTGTGAGTATATAATAAATTGAATATTTGTTGGTTTGTCGTGAATATAGGATTCATTTTCATCTCGACGTGAGAAAATAGAAATATTTTAACTCGTGCTAAAGCCTATATTTACTCAGAACAAACAAATATCTTCTATATGTTGCTAATGTCAGGTGCATGTGTACCCTAATATCAGTTGATGAATAGAATTTTGTTTAATGTCTCATCAACACCAATGTTATGAATAGCTGCCCCAGAGAGACAGGAAGGATACGTTGGAATCTGGGAACCTGCCTACAAATCTACTTGGTTTATACAATATATATTCAAAAATGTGATGAACAATATGTCGAATGTACATGTGCAGGATTTGAAAACAAGCTTTCGATGAAAACTTATGTAAATTGATGTCCTGTAAATTGATGTCCTCAAATCTATTTGTTAATAGGATTAACAATTACATGCAGCTTCATACACGCTCAAAGCTACATGACAGCAACATGTTTGTACTAAAAGTTAATTTGGTGTTTAACATAATTTTCCAGCATATTTTAAGCTATAATTGACATTCAGTTTTTAGTGGTTGAGGCTACCACCCAGGGCTTTATTTCCTGAAATTGTGAAGACTCCCTAGCCTGGCTATTTTGTGGGGGAAAAGCGTATTCATGGGTGGAACCAGTATTGTATTAATTATATGGTACCTCTGTCATCTGTAAGAATCGACACTTCTTCACTTACAAGTCAAACTCCCATTAGGATTCTAACCCACAGCGGTGAGATCAAACTCAGCATCTTTAGTATTCTTTATCTTCTCGACTACGGATGCACTTAGCAATAGAAATCTGACATTGAGAATGACCCTGACCTACTTAAACACTTTTTTATGTGATTGGCAGAGATTTACTCGTTTTCTCCCTCCACACCTACACGAAGACCAAAGAAACTACAATTTACAAATTCTTCTATTGAACAAATTTGTAGACAACACCATCATATATTGCATTTTTGAGAGAAAAAGTATTGATCGACAAAACTAAAATTAAATTAAACAAATTTGAGCCTAAATTTTGGAATTCGTCAGATTTTTTTTATCGACTTCATTAATTGATAGGTATGGTGGATACAATTATAACATATTCAGTCACCATGGCGAGCTGACGAGTGGTGTCCTGCCCTGGATCATTACAACTGGTATAGCATGTTGGAACCAGCGTCTTTAATCTAATATACTGTATTTGGAATGGCAAAGATGAGAATGGATTTAGATAAAGAGCAAAGATGATGTGACCATGTCAACTATAAAAGAGCTGTATCACAGTGATGTCTCCCTGAAAAAAGAAGGGTATATCCTTTGCATATTTAAACAATTGTTTCGGACCGATAGTATTCTGTCAGGCATTTACAATCAGCTTTGAATGGCAGTTCAAGTCTGTAAGCAGTAGAAGCGTTTCATTGTAAATTTAAAGGGACATATGGCAATTTTGATGTTTTTATTAAAACTCCTGGCATCTCATGTTTGTTCAGTCATTTTTATTAATTACAAGAATAGTATAAATCAAATATTGTTTTGTATATTTCTATCTATTGGTTATATTAAACCAATATTATATTTAAACGTATGGTCGAATAACAGGAACTTAAAACTCAAAATTTGATATCATTATGATGCTGGATAAATAAATTGAGATGCAAATTTCACAATATGATAAACTCTTCAAGACTCTCGTATGTCCCCTACAGTGACATTTAAGTGTATGCCAGTATGAAACTTGTCATCTTGCGTTTATTTAGATGATTCTCATTCAAGGTAAGAATTGGTCACTTGGGGTGAAATTCAAAAAGGTATATGTTATCATTATTTATGGTGTATAAATTCATTATTCTACTAAATCTTTTAGCAAAATAGAAATCAAACATAGATACATTGTTGAATAAATGTTGGTGTCAATCTTTGTGATTTAAATTAGTTAGATAAAGTCAGAATCCCTCTGTAGAGCATTAAGATCAGTTCTTGTTTAAGCGAAGTGCAATTGAAAGTATTTAACTTGATCTTAGAAGGCTCACACATAATGTGTTCATGAAATTCATGAGCAGATGTAAGTGATGAAACATATTGTAGAAATAGCATGCTTATCCCAAATCACTATCCAATCGCATATTTTCATGACTGTGTCCCACTTCCTTTATGGTCTGGCACAAATGCTGGCTGCTGTTATCACCTAATGAGTATCTCTGTCTTGGTTTCTTGCTTACTAGAGTATGCAGATGCTAAAAATATAAAATTTATAACAAGTATAGGTACATGTACGTTATCACTGTGTAGATAGTATTATGAAGAAAGAAAAAAACTCCCACCTGCTACTGAGTCTGTTCAGATACAGAGGCATACTGTTATATTGAATATACCATATTAAAGCTGTATCATGAACAGACAGCAATAGCACTCATCTAAAAATATTATTATGTGATGACATCCATCAAAATATCCGCCATGACATAGTAACATAATTCCCGATCAGTCTATGTTTACAAATGATACCCCACCCATTGTTTACACAACACACACAAAGTCACAGTTGATTTGACAACATTAACGCTGTATCGAAACAAAACTAGCACACAACCCATTTTAAAATATGTTCCGTAATGAAATCCATCAAAATGTTCGCCATGACACGGTATAATAATAATAATAAGAAGTCCCGATCCGTCAATGTTTATAACGACACCCCACCCATCTGTTACTCAACACACATACACTCACAGAATCGTAGTTGGTTTGACAACATTAACGATGTATCACAACAAAACGAGCTCACAGCCCATTTTAAAATATGTTCCCGTAATGAAATCCATCAGAATATCAAAAGTGTGACAGTAGAATAATTCCCAAATGGTCAATGTTTACCTTTTTAATAGGCTTTTCTACATACGCTGCACTCTTGATTCTCTGTAATGAAAATTGCCATTCGATGGTGAATACCTAGCCAACTGTGCAAAGCATTGTTGGAGGCCAGGGAACCAGGCTAAACTAAGGCAACCGGCGAAACGTTGACATGTGCTAACCGTGAAGTTTTTAAAGAGCCGCCTGTTGTCAGTTAACATCAGTGGTAGCTGCACATTATGAATATCAGCTGATTAAATAAACCAATACTTGAATTCTTGAAACCGATTACTTGAGATGTAACTAGTTCCAAACTCCTGATTTAATACGATGGCATAGTATATGCGTAGGATACAAATGAAAATATCGTACTAGAAAATAATTACTGGGAGTGGTGCCGATTGACATGAACGCCATAGCTAAAAAGCGAGCCGTCCAGACATGAATTAGGTTGGAAGAGTGCATGCGCATCCTGTGAAACCCATGCGCGCACTTGCCTTCCACTCCATTACCTGAGCTGTTTTCTGAGGTCTGCTGAGGCACCGCCGCCACCAGTATAAAGGCTAATGATTCGCTTCGCACTGACCATTCAGGCTTCTCAATACAGCAGGCTCGGCCGCACAAACTGGCCGATAACTTCCCTGCCCGGAATGCACAGGCTCGATTCATGAAACAGAATAAAACTTAAATGAAGAACTAGTGTCTAACTATATTGTGTATATATAGCCGTATTGACGCTAGGAAAGTCAAAAGGACGCAGTAAATCGTTGTTGTGGGAGGTGGGAACGCAATCATAGGACGCGGTATCCCGTATCATGCGCTATCTGGGCGACTTGACCGGCCATTAGTTTATAAATCACATCACCATAGAAGTCAGGTTGTGATAGTCCTTGTCACAGAAGAGTCCTTAAATTACTTTTATATTTGGAAAGAAGATCAGGGTTACGATAATAACATTTAGCAAAGGTTTTACGAAGTTTAGGGTAACGGTAACCCTGATTGAGTAGCTTTTAAGTTATACAAAGATTACGAATATTAAAGTCCTCAAAAAGCTCTTGAAAAACGAATAAGTTGAGACACATACACCCCTTAAAAAGTTGCTCGGGGAACATCCCCATCCAAGTGGGGGTAATTAACAATGTCAAAATTAAAATAATCTCTCTTGTCATAGATTTTGCTAATTATTCACCATTTTTAATCGAGAAATCTAAATCAAGAAAAGAAGCGTTATTATCAGATACATTAGCTTTATTAAGCTGAAGTTCTTTAGGTTAAATATTATCAACCATAGTTGGAAAGAAAGGGTTGTCAATGTTTATATACAGATACCGGTGGCACATTTTCTTACTTTAAGGGAAAATGTAACTTAACTCAATTATCAAGAATGACGATTACAATTGGTGCGAAGACTCGAAACGGATCGCAAAATGTCCATTGAAAAATTAAATAAAGGCATACTAACTCTGGGCATCATGTGATAAGATTACATGAAATCTGATCGACAGACTTCTGTAAACCTGCAACTGAAAAAGGCACAGATGATGTGGACACTGTTGACAATGAAGAAAGCAATGTTAATGGTTTATTCTCTTGTTGCTCTTGCTTCTGCCAAGTCATTGAGTACCTTCAATGTGGCTTTCTAGGCTATTGTATTTTTGTATTATATTTAAACGAGCATATTTGTGTTTTACTTATATTGCCTATTGATGCTGCCTTGTTGGTTAGAGATTAAATCATGGCGGGGATTTCTTTATTTACACTGTCCTGTTTTAATGCGATGACAATATGGTAAGTGTGAGGTTTGGTGCACCCTAGAACCGGTTTAACCCCCCAGTGGCCTTTGTTGCCACTGACCTTTCAAGGCGGTAGCCCTATTGTCAACCCTTTTGTATTTGTGATGTCGTTTGTATTTTTTATTACTTTGCCATCTCGTTTGTCTGTTTGCGTTTTTGTTTTTTGTGTTTTGTGGTTGGCTGTCGTCCTTGAATGCTGCTTTCCCTGTCCGATATATTTATCTTTTTTTCGATGAAGAATTCAGTCGGATAATGGGAAGACTTTGTAACCCATATTTATTGAAAGACCTTTCAGTAAGGCTCAATCGTATTGTCAGAACAAGGCTGACTGCCTCATAGGAAATTGTACTTCAAATTTTGCTGAATGTTCGATGTATGTAAAGGACCACACGACTTTTATTGTTTGGGTACGAGGAGATTTACAACTGGCTTTGTCCTTTTTTGTTGGAGTATCGTCAAGAAGATATATAGTAAAAGTCAAAAAGTGACCATATTAAAACGATTTACGTGTTGTTTTGTACACCTAGTGGACGCAGAACTATTGTTACGCGTATTTAATATACTGAAGCGAAAAAGAAACGCAACTCGGGAAATTCTGCTGTATATTGTATATACTGCACAATTAATTCCACATCATATTCCAAAGAAATTCGAAGATTTTGTAAAAATAAAAGATGCAGTTAGTTAGAAAAAGGACACAAATGTGATGTTGTAGACGTTTTAGTCACAGTACACTATGTAACAAGAAATTCATAAATGTTGAAGTTCCTCTTTGAAAAATTGAGCCGTTTTAGTACTGTATTTAACGTAAAGAATTTGCAAAGTTGTGCATCTTAAGTTTGCTCACATGCTTGAGCCCAAACGCGTACTCTGTCAATTTGTATAGGGGGTACGAGTGACTGAGCAAAGAAGAGATTCCAGATTGCCTCGTGGTAGCGGCCTGCCCAGTTAGCACACTACGCACGGGGATTTTCTTACCCCAGGGTGTTGCGGTTGTTACTGTTCTTATGCATATTGTATTTGGGGCGTGGGGGTTTGGGTGTGTGTGTGTGTGAGGAGGTGGGGGTACGAGTGTCTGACGAAAGAAGAGATTCCAGATTGCCTCGTGGTACATGTAGCGGAATGCCCAGTTAGCACACTACGCACGGGTGATTTTCTCACCCCTAAGGTTTTGCGATTGTTCTTATGCATAGTGTACCCAAACAACAGTTGATTACGATTACTTACTACCCTGTATAATTATATAGTATGGTTATTATATAACCATGTATGATTGCTTTTGTGTAAGTAAACCGTCAATTAATTTAAACAGTTTTTAATGTTTGTATGCGTATGCTATGGACACACACTTTTTCTATGTAACACGTATGTTATAGAAACAATATATCTGTGTCACGTGTGTTAATAGCCCAAGCACAGAAATCGTCTCTGATTTCACTCGGATAGATTATAATCCGAACTGCAAGAGCGTTATCGGTCTGGGGACCTTCTTCGGTTATCTCATTTTTTATCTTTTATTTAAGTTTTCAGTTCTCCTTATTACTCCTTATTATAAATCAACCCGTGACAGTCATTTGTGTGATTTTTAATTATATGATAGTATGTTCTGTCTATGTCGCCAGACACTGTTTGATGTGCCTGTAAGTTTCAATGCTCGCTAGTGTATTTTTAACATAAGCAAGATTATCTTTCCATAGTTTTCCTGTATGTTTATTGTATTTGTTTATATTCATATTGTTATTCCTATCCATGAACATTATATATTTGACTTTATATAGTGTGTGATTATGGCACTTACAGTTAACCAGAAGCACAAATACATACATACATATACACATCCATGTACATACACATATAAACATGCCCACGCACATAAACGTACACAAACATATATCAAGGCCATTTATTTTATCAGACTATCAGGCAGAGAATGCTATAACTTTCGCATATCCAAAATTACAAAAGGGACGCAAATCGTCCATGTTTATCGTAAATTTGCTTTGAATGTATATCTATGTTTAGTTATACACCTGTATAAATATTTGCAATGGGCCATGTCATGTATGTCCCTAGTTATGCAGAACTACTATAGTACTAAATACTTTATGTTTGTAAATGTGTAAGTTCTCCTTCGAGAGTTGTGTGTGGCCCTGAAAAGGGCCTGGTATTCAACATACCGAGAGTGACTTATTGTTTGTTGACCAAGGCGCCCATGATCTCTCGAATGTTTTATTGTTAAGATTAGCACCATCGCCTCCATGGTTTCCCGCTGCTGCGACTGTTGCGTTTGTAGCAACCGTGCCATCTCCTCCATCAGGTTTTGGTTTACAACCGAAGTGTTCTCTACCCGCGCCTCCGCTTCCGTTTGGAGTGTCTTACAATGTGTAGTCAATATCTCCCTTATTTTGTCGACGCTAGTTGTGAGCATGTAGTCGATCTCAGCAATGGCAGCATCCGCCCCTGGAATCATGTGGCAGTGACTAGGCCTAGGTAGCGTTTATCGCTTGTTAGTGAAGACCCGGTTATAAAAGGCTGCCCAGTCTTTAACTACCGTCAGGTCGTGCCGTCGCCAGAGCCCAGGACGACCTCTGGCATTTCCGTCAGATCATCTGGCATAGCCCTCGGTAGTGTGTTATCTGCCGACTCTGGGAGGTGGTCCCTGTGATATGGCTCGTGTCTTCTCATAGTCTGACCTCGCCCGCGGCGTCGTCCTCTGGTGGATTGTTGATAGTACATGGTAGTAGGTAGGTTTTCAGTTACGAATGACTCTTCCTTACTACTCCTTTCTATTCATTGATACAAGATCATCTCACGTTTCATTGGTTAACTCGATATGTCGTTATTTATTTATATTTTTAGGGGACACTCCGCCTTGCATAATGGCCAGAGACGACCACCGGACAGGTGTCAATTTGTTTGATTTTGATTGGACGTTATATGTGATAGATTCCACCTCCTGTCCGTGGGTGGCATGTTGTCACATGTGTCATTTGTTTTATAATTATTTTCCGTAGGTCATATTTTAGTTTAAAACTATATATGGAGTTATCAAACTACATTTTATTTTTTATATATATAGTTTCTATATATACTAATGCAGAATTTCACATTTTCAAACCGTTTATGATATAGCCGATATAATCATGGTTAAATGTTGTGTCCCTGTTTCTTTTTAGTCAGTTATGTTGGTCGTTGTAATAGATGTTATGTAGTTGTTAGCCCGGAGTCATTATCCTTTTTTTAGTAAGGAAATTATGTAACAATTATTTGTAATTGCTCGACCTAATCCGTACATGTGTGGGCTGAATGGCGTAATGAATAACAAAGGTGCGCATTTGTTTGCGTTTTCATTTTTTTCTGTAAGGATGTATTATGTTTTCCGTGATCTACCTGTGTAAATGCAGTCTCGAATTCCTCATTGCTATATCCCCGTAGTAAGAGTTTATTTTTAAATAAGAGTGCTCTTGTTAAGAAGGCCTCCGGGTTGGTGGGTGTGCGTATGAATCTAATGAGTTCACCCTTTATTAGACCCAAAAATACTGTTTTTGGATGTGATGATTGCCTGTGAATATACTGAAATTGTTCACGGGGTTCACGTATGGTTTGAAGTTTAGTATATTTTCTTTTTCGAATCGGCGACCTTTAAAGATGACAGTGTCTAGGAAGATTCCCTCACTCATTGAGATATTATATTTAAATTTAAGAGTGAGGTGGAACTGATTTGCTTTATTTAGAAATGAGCGTGCTTAAGTTTCATTTCCTATATATAATGAAAATACAACATATTTGTTGTGTTACTAGTATGTGTTGTTTTAGTATTTTTCCGAAAGGAAAGGTATTACGTAGCCATGTACCATTCGATTAACAGCAGCATATTGTACATACAACATATAGCGGAAATTCCCGAATTGCGTTTCTTTTTCATTTCAGTATAGCTGTGGGGCGTCTCAACTTTATACCGCTGTACATCTTATTCACCCCCGGTATCCGGATAAAACCACGTCGGAGCTATACCACAAACGCGGATCACCCGTCAGTGAAAATATTTCCTAGTTGTGTCTAAAACGTAATGTTTTTGGACACATAAACGTATTTTCCAATCAGACTTTTGAGCCATATTTGTTTGTTAATATTTACACTCTTAAAAAATAAATTTATTTTTTATGGAGTTTGGTATATTTTATTGATAAAATCAGCTTTTTAATGCGAAAGTATGTTGATAAAGTCCTTCTAAATTGCAGAAAATCGTTTCTTTCTTTGTTTTTTAGTGATTGTTAATATCTGTTTTTACGGATTTACAGGCACCCATCCTTTCTGTAGATAACAACATAGTTTGCATGCGTTAAAACAATCGAGTATGAATGAATTATTGCCTGATCTATGGGTGGTGTCACAATTTTAGGGTACGGTTGACGGCGGAAAAAATTAATTGGTGATACGGACGAAATCGGAGTTTGGATAAAACAAACGAACAATGGTGAATATTTAGGATTTCATTATTATTTCATATTGCATAAGCGTAGGAGCCGGGGGTGGGTGGGGCAGTGGGGGAATAATGAGGGGGAAATGGCTAGCTTTCCGAAAAGTCCCACCCTCCCCGCCCTCCCTGTTCCCGCATATTTGAAACATACCTTTTTGTGATTTTTTGCTTGTCATTGTTTATTTATTTGTTCCGCGACTCCCCCACCCCAACATACACACACACTACCCAAATCCATAGACATTAATGATTGATAGGCTTTAAAAATAATACGATGTATCCATTTATTTGTGATGAAGCTACTCCAAGCATCTACAATATATCAATTTTTAATGAAGGAACTGTAACTTTGTTGTAATAACTTGTAGTTCAGTCCATTTACATACATTGCTATGAATATTGTGATGTTGAATAGGGCTCGATTTTAGATATAGTATGTTCTAAAAAAAATTGAAACGGTCAATGATTTCGGACATATAGTTCATTACTTACACGGTATATATACACAAGTACAGGTTTATTATGTCGGACATCGTATTGAGAGGTTTACACAGTACGTGACTTCATTTAGCTTCAACCCAGATAGATCCCTAATAGGATATATTGTATGTGTTTATTTGTGTTTTGTGCTCCGTGTGTGGTCGTATCTGTCGTAAGTCGTATCCATTTTTCCTTACCCTCCCCCCACATTTCTCCTGGTTTGCTATTTAAACAAGCTCTACGGGGCTTACACTTTCAAATGCCTGTTTGTTATACAGTTGTCTTGCTAGTTAAACACAAAAGCATGCTGATCAACATCGTTCTCGGAAGAAATAAGACTCGAAATATTGAGATACAGTGATGCGGTACAACTGAATTGATGTTTCAATACCGACTGCATCACTTACTGATTGCCAGATTTATTTCTTATTTTATTGTTGAACTATAAAATTACTGCCAAAAGAATAGTGCTAAAAAACCCGAATGGAAAATACGTTTACATGTCCATAACAAAGACTCTTAAGACGCACCAAGAAATATTTTCACTGGAGTATCATACGCTCCGACGTGGTTTTATCCGGATACCGGGGTTGTTATTGGAACTTTTGTATTACTCAGCACTTTATGTTTTCCATTTCCTCAAACTTTACAACAATGAACTTACAAACTCAAATTCAATATCCTACGCACTTTATGGAATATGCGCACCTGCTAAAGTATCGATTCACGGTCGGGGGACCTTGAATATAATTGAATTGAATTGAATGTTGTTTAACGGCTCATCAACACAGTACAGGTTATTTAGAGCCGCCCCAGAGAGAGGGGAAGGATACATAGGAATCCGGGAACCTGCCCTACTCTTATTATCGAATAGATTCCTATGGTTCTTTAACGTGCTCGGTTGATAGACCGATACACGGGACCGCCCGGTTTACGTCCCCATCCGACGGACGAGGCTAAGGAAAAGTGTCTTGCCCAAGAACACACCGACGGAACTCAGTGGCACCACGGAGGATTGAACCCGGGGCCTCCGGTTACAAATCCGCCGCGCTACCGACCTTGAATATAAGTGGCCTACACATTTTAGAAGTATAGATACACGGATAATCCATGCACACGTTACAATAATACCATTTATCTCATGTTTAATATTGCATTTGAAATGCATATCGTGAATACATTTTGTAAGGATAGATTTCCCATATTACTAGTTATTTCCTGCTGTGATTTACGTACGCAGTTGTTGTCGCACATACGTCTTTAGTTACATTTTATCGTCCATGGCTGCCATTGTATGGTTTTATTTAATAAATATCATAAGCGATATTTTGTTACACATAATTTATTGCCTCTATTTATCCTTTTATGTTTCGTTTTATTTCGATTAGTCTTTTAGTTGACTGGGTATCTTGGATGATACTTTTCCTGTTCGAGTTTTTACCCCGGGGCTAGTGGGCGTGAACGCTAGCAAGCATATTTCACTACCGTTCAAGGACAAAAAGAGACTGCAATATTTCTTCCTTTTCGTGTTCGGCTGGTTTACCGTCGTAGAATCGATAACGGGCTTCTTGCATGTATTATATAGAGTTTAATTAACATTGTTAAAGTGATACGGGAAATAATTTCCGAGTGAGAAAGATTCTTGCGATAAAGAAAGGAGTGCTTTTTCGCACGAGTTTCTATATCGCAAGAATATTTCTCACGAGTGAATTATTTTCCGTATCACGACAAAAATGTTAATTAACCTATATAATATATATTCTGTGATGAATTTCTTTCCAATTGTCTTTTGGCACAGTATTCCTTCTTCTGTCACTCCTTTGGCGACAGCGCGGAGTAATATTGTGATGTCAATTCGTGTCGTAATATCGTGACGTCTATCGTTTAGTTCATAACATTTGGCTACTATGCTATCTTGCGCACTGGGCGAGATAGCACAGTTATATGAAAAATGATATCCCTTCTCCTCGGATAAATCAATAAGAATAAACCTAGTATGCGCTGTCAAAAACAATCGATAATGACCTATGAATGATCAAATTCCCACAGTTTATGTCGGTTACGAATGTTAAAGCGACAAGCTAAATGCATAAAAGTCGATATGTGAGATATGTGATAACAGAATCTAACATTCATTCCCATTCATTATTGAATTTATTAAACTCGTTAACAAAATAAGTTCAATAATAAATGAGTACTCATGTAAGAATCTCTATTTCTTTATCTTGTGGCAATCTAATATCACACATGTACCGACAGTGCATCTCACTAGCTAACTCACATATACACTATTTTATCAGACCAGCCACTTTGTTCTATTTATTTACACAGTGATATTGATAACTGTTTCAGTTCACGTATCAGAAGATAAGCAGAGTATTGTTGGTGTATAAACTAATGTATGCACTCATTGGTGAGGAGTTAACAAAGATGGAAGGAAAAAGACTGATCGTGTGTCCAGCTTGCCAAACGAGGTAGGGTGTCTGGTTTCTAATAGTTAACTGTTGCCAAAGTGTTATCTATGTTAGCAATCATGCTGTCGTTTTTAACCCGTTCTTTACTGAACGTAAGTAGGATATATAGGAAAGCATTTCTATACCGTTTTACAGACATCATAAAATCCAATTCGAAAGCATTTCAAGATAATTTTAACTTGTTTGCATAATAATAATTTGACACTTTTATAATCTCGCTAAAACTGTATATTAGATCGCTATACTAGTTCAAGTAGAATTGAATTGTTGATCCATCTACACATTGTTTAGGTTATGTCGAGCTGCCCCAGAGAGAGAGGAAGGAGAGATGTTTTACGAAAATATTTATATGGTTCATTACGGGATTACACGCTACCGCCCGGTACACGCCCCCATCTGATGAAAGAGGTTATGGGAATTGTCTTGTCTAAGGACACATCAAAGTAACCCTGCGGTACACGCCCCCATCTGATGAAATAGGCTATGTTAATTGTCTTGTCAAAGTAACCCAGCGGAGCCAGTGAGGCTCAAATCCGTGACAACAGTAATATGTGACGTTTTATTTCCTTCATAAGTTTAACGAAACGTATCTGCATACAATCATTAACGTTTTTAGTCTCTCAGCACTTTCAATTTTGTTTCCTCACATACAAATATATACTGGTTACCTTGGATAATCCCACTGTGACCTCGACTTGTAAGGGAGAAAGTATCGATTCTTACGAATGGTAAATTAATACAGTACTGGTTATACCCAGGAAAAAATCCGTGGTCTGCTTCTACCACGTAAAAAATATCGATCGTCATATAAATATATCCTAACAAATTAAATGTGGTGAACAATGACGTACCACCCCATTCAGCAACTTCATCAGCTTGTGGCTTTAAAGTAGAATATCGCTTAAGCCGGTGCTAGGGGCGTGAGAGGTGTTGCACAATATATTACCTCTCATGAACAATAAAACCGAGTCTGATATTTTTCTCTCTTCTTTGTGTTCTAGGGGATCACCTTTACGTTATTTATTGTACGCGTTGAGACGAATGGCTTAGGACAGTTAAGGACGACTTGACAAGGCTAAATAAATAGAAAATATAAGAATCTCTATGCCATAATCGTTTAATATATATTAATTATATTATGTACAGTCACGTGCCAACATCAAAAGAGCATTATGGAGAAGGCGTTTGCGCATCCACGTGCGAGAATTGTGGTCATTTCTTTAAGTTCAGGGCCGTTCCTCCGTACAAAACAGACATCACATTTACCGTTAATGGACAGCAATACACAGGTATGCCGCTCTAAAAACTCACAGATTTATTAATAACAAAAGGACTTTAATTACTAATTGTTATGTAAGTATGTTTTGTAAATTATGTTTTGGTGCCATTTTAACTTCGGATATAGTATACTTATTAATACTAATTCTAAAGATAATTAGATATTCTTTGCTTTAAATTGCTTTAATTATTTAAAAACAGTTGGGAATGAATTTCATCCCTCTGCATCTCTGAATGACTTTCTACGTGAGAAACATGTCTCCATGGGAACCAAGGTTTATTGCAAACAAGGTGGTTGCGGCGTCTGTATTGTTGTGGCGAAAATGCAGCTGAATCCGGGCCACCCTCCAGTGACAGCACAACTTAACTCGGTATTATTTGTCATTAGTGGCTTCTATCCTACTTCATATAACGCATGCACAGTCTAGATCATTAGATACAGTTCTTATGAAAGAATTCATGAAAAAATTAACAACGACTACAACAAACTGCTACAAATGTTCAACATGTGTTTATGAATTTTAATAGGAAACTGTATTCAGTGTGATATGTTAACATCCCTTGCCTAAAAGCAATGCTACAGTAACGCGCACTGTGATAAGTCCATACCACGTCCATGGCACGTGCCTCTACTGTTTGGATCTTTTGTGGCTAAACAGTTTGTCTGCACTCCATACGAATTTAAGTATTGCCTTAATACGTTAAAACGATATATAGGTCGCACATGTAGCTTTCACAGAACAAAGTGCACCAAATGACGCATAAAAACAAACAACAGACAATGTAAATAAGAAGCAAGACATGTGACATCACAAATATAAACTGGTTGACAATAGGGCTATTGAACTGGAATGGTCAGTGGAAAATAGTCCGGTGGGGATTTAAACCAGGTTCTAGGGTGCACCAAACCTCACTCTTACCCTGTTGTCTTTCCAATAAAACGGGACAGTGTATATAAAGAAATCACTGTCCAGTTATATTCTCTAACACACATTGCAGCATTAATAGGCAATAAAAGGAAAACACACAGATGATCACGTAATACTCGTATAACCAAAGGCCTAGAACGCCACAATGCAAGTACTCAATGACATGGCATTAGGCATTGCAACAAGAGAGCAAACCATGAAGGGTACGACAAGACAAGTATTGCGAATCAACATTTTATGGGTTGTAGTCTTACTTGTGAAAAGCTGTGTCAGAAATAATAACTGATACTTTCAGATTTTCTTTAAAAAATGCATTTTAATGTTTTCTGCTAAATCTCAGATTTTAGTATTAATAACGTCTATCAATAAATGGGGTTAATTTGTGAGAAACCCCTAACGTGCCGACAGTGAATGTGTTTGTATTTGCAATTTGTGGATAATTAAAGATTAAACAGAGGCAATATTTACAATTATGTACGCATTTACTTTACTAGTGCCTGTGTCCGCTCCTTCTATGTGATGGGTGGGAGGTGACGACAGTTGAAGGTCTTGGTTCAACAAAAACCAAGATGCACGCCATTCAGTCAACTCTGGCCGACTACGGTGGTACGCAGTGTGGATACTGCAGCAGTGGTCACGTGATGAACATGTATGGGTAAGCTTTCATTTAGCTTCGTTCGAGATGGTTTACACCACAAAACGCAATAAATGTAAGTGGCTATAATTAATCAAATATGCTTCCAGAGGACATTGTATATTTATTACCATTTATTGAAATAAAAAATAAATTGTCTGTGTGCTGTAAC